>PVIH01016476.1:0-45456 GCA_004025045.1 Sigmodon hispidus
TCTTTGTGTTCAGCTTTCCCTATATATCCTTATTCAAGGTCTCTTCCCCCTCCCAACACATCTGGTCATTTTTCTTCTCTGCAACTGCCCATCCCCTCCCTGGGCAGGGAGCAGACAGTCCTATGGTCCCACTGACCCAATAATGCTTAGATCAGTCTCCACTTCTGGCCAAATCCAGTTCTTTCCCCCCTCCCTCAAGTTTAAAGGTTCCCTCCATTGTCATCATGTCAGGGAGTATTTTGTCCTTAAGTCATATGGTGCTAGTGGATTAGCGGAAAGTCCTACATTTTTCAGGCAATAGGCAGACAACTGAGACACTCATTGGTAACCTGATCATAGGAAACTTTAAAGCCCACACCTACAGTGACAAACTTCTTTTGACTAGGTCATACCTACTCCAACTATGCCAAACCTTTAAATAGTGACATTCTCTATGGAATTATGGAGACAAAATACATTCAAACTATTACTTTCTAATCCATGACCTTATAAGTTCTCCACAATATCATAATATAAAATGTATTTACTTCAACTCTAAAAGTCTTCATAGTCTATCACAGGCTTACAATGTTTTAAAGTTCAAAGTTTAATGTATTTTCTGAAATTCATATTCTCTTACATGTAATCCCCTATAAGATCAAAATAAAAAATTCACTACCTTCCAACATTTAATGGTACAGATTATACACTGGTATTCAAAAATCTAGGGAAGGTACCATAGTGAGGAAATACTTGAAGAAATAAAGACGGAAAATCAGCAAGGCAAACTCTAAACACTGCCTTTCCATGTCTTATGTGAACAGTCTCTTCAGATCTTCAACTCTGTTCAGCTTTGTAGAGTCCAGCACATTTTGTTTTTTTTCTCAGGTTTCACCTCTCATTAGCAGCTCTCTTATGCAGCTATTGCACATCTATTGCATCTCTAACATATTATTATTCAAGACAATGCAGGCTTAAATTTGCCAGCTTCAGACAATCGCTTCTACTAGACCTCCATTTAGTGATACCCTGACACATGCCAGACCTCAGCAGCTTAAGGCACAGAGGCTAAGTCCATAATGCATATATTTTCTTCTTAACTCTAACCACATGGCCAAAGCTGCCAACTCATGCTGCTGACTGGGACTGGAATAGGAACCACTTGTTTAATTTACACCTTCACTAGCTTTCTCTTCCTCACTGCCCAAGCTTGGCTGTCCTGAAACTGGATCTTTAAACCATGATGGCTGAAAAGGAGAGATTAGGCAGCGTCTGTATTCCCAGTTCTGGGGGAAAAAAGTGTGCTTCACTCTTACTGACTATAAGTTTTTATTTCCTTTTTATATGTTGGAATCTTAGGTGGGATATTGCCATGATGTCACTATTCTTTGGAATCTTTTTATTAGTCTATCTTCTTAAAGACAACACTTAATTCTTCTCCATTTTCTCATAATTCTTTCCTTCTTAAAAGGTATATTTTGTAATTTACCCTGCACAACTTTCTATTTTCCAATATAAATCTTTACTAGAGGCACCACTAATAGTCATTCTACAGATACTAAACTAGGATGTTTCAAGAATTTCTATGCAGTCAAAATTCAAATTCAAAATTCTTTACTTTAACTTCAGGTAGTATTTTTGAACAAGGGCAAAAAGTAGCCACTTTCGTCTCCAAAACATTTCAAGAATGATCTCTAAAATACATATTAAAATTTTTATCTTCTGAATCCTCTTGAGCAATCCCACCCCCAGTTCATCAAATTACATTCAATGCCAAGAACTTCCATGGCCCTACTAATATGGTACATTAAGCAGCACTGATAACCTTCAACTGATTTTCCAATTAGCAGCCCCTTTAAACAAAAACATAATCAGGACCCTTCTCAATCCTGGTACCAACTTCTTAGTTAGGGCTACTGTTACTGTAAAGTGCCACCATGACTACAGCAACTCTTATAAGGAAAACATCTAAATGAGAGAACTCACAGTTTCAGAGGTTCAGTTCATTATCATCATGGTGAGGAACATAGCTGCATGCAGGCTGACATTGTACTAGAGGAGTAGCTTATACTTCTATATATTGCAGGTAACAGGAGGTTGACTGAGACACTTATCCTCAGTATCTTAACCATAGGAAACCTCAAATCCTTCCCCTCACAGTGACACATTTCTTCTAACAAGGCCATACCCACTCCATGGTTACTGTTGGTCTTGTGGCATCCTTTCCTACCAATTCCATCTTTCAGCTCAGAATCAGACCTTGCCATTGGCTGCTGTCTGATTTATGACATCATTCTCCCTGTAAACTTTCCAGCACATTGTAGAATCTTGTTGTTTCCATGACAATGCCTGTAAATAAATTTGGATCATCACAGGTCACCTGTGACTAGCAAATGCTGTCTGATATTGAATACACTTGCCACTGAGGTCAGCTCATCAGACAAAGATCTTGCTCTATTGTACTGTAGTTTACTGATAATCACCTTGACCATGTAATGTAAGAAAAGAAACTTCAAAATCTTTTCTTAGGTTCACTTCCCCCCTTATTTTTAACATGCTTTTCAATCTTTATTTAATGAGATTACTAGTGCTGCTCTTTACGATATCACAAGTTTAATATCACACTTTGCTTTGGTTCTTGCATACAACTTACTCTCAATTGTTCTCCATCTGCCTTGGGCTGATAAAATTACCTCTATGTTCTGGACTCTGTATTGCCAAATCTTAAAAAGAAAGTGAACAGGGAATATAATCAGGTCCTTAATAGTGTTAAAATAAATTCACAGAAACATGTACAATGTATATAGCATTCCATGCCACAAATGGTGAAGTATCCCTCCACTACTATTTCCCTTTTATTGTGTCAAATGCTAGGCTTCTCTAAAGTAATGTACACACTAGGTATAGTGGCACACACCTGTAATCACAGCAGGTAGAGCTTGGTGGGATAATTGTCAAATCAAGTCTTATATGTTCTCTACTGGCCTGTCTCTACATTCACCAAGTTAATATTATAAATGGGTAAAGAGAATAAGTGCTATATTTTGGAGTTACATAGATTATTACTAGATTACAAAAGAAAGTGAGAGAGACTAAGAGAGCTGTGGTATCTGAAAGGAAAGTTAGTGTAATGGAAGATATTGAGGATTTTAAAGGAAAGACAGAACCACAGGAAATGGAAGAAGAGATAAACTTTATATTAGGGATTAAAATAATATAAAAAGCACCCAGCAGAAATTACCCTGGAGGTAAACAAAAGTAATTTCAAACAAAATGTTGCAGACAAGCACAGATTTTAAACCCAAAAACATAGGGCACTGTCATTTCCAAACAATGTGTATGCAACCACACTTTTAAAATTAGTCTGGGTAAAGTTTCTCTGTCACATATAAAAAGCAATATCGATCTCTGGTCCCTGGCTCTTACATCCCCTTAAGCTCATTTTCTGCAGCAGTTCCCATGGCTTATGTTCATTAACAGTGTTTGAAAATCATTAACTGGGGCTGCGTAGTCTACAGTCAGTTGTAAGGATATTGAGAACTGACATGCCATTGTACAGAAGCAATGCTCACAAGAATTACTGATTAGAAGAATTATAAAAATATAACAGATATTCAGTAAGCTTTAAATGACCAATTTAACCAACAGTTAAAATGAGAATCAAACTTACTCAGATTTGAACCCAATAATACACTAGCAATCTCAAGACATTATGCAGAACAGATACAAAAAAAATTAATCAGCAGATTGTCATCATGAAATCATATATGTATATGTGTTTAATGGCTGTAAAATAATATTTTACTAATTTTACAAGAAATTGCTATTGAACAGGAGGAGTTAAAGGTGAAAGGGATTATGTTACTTAAACACAGTATTTATCTATGAAATTGCTGATACATCACTTATTAAGAAAGCCCAACGAAGAGACAAGTCATGGCAGACTATGATACCAGCACTCTATTGGCAGAGGCAGGCTGATATGTGATTTGAAGACATGACTGAGATGGGTAGAGAGACCATATGTCTCTACATAGAGTAATATCTTCACAGAACATGGCAAAAGCACAGGCATGGTACACTGTTGAATGCTCTTTTACCTTCAAAAACTTGTGTTTTAAGACACAGTTGTGAGGCAGTGTGACAGCAAGTGTAAGAGCAAAACAAAGCAGTGCCCAAAAGGGCAATGTCAGGGAAAAAGGTTGAAGTGGGTCAACTAGAAACTCTAGACATGCACAGGAGGAACATGCAACTTAGCAAATGCATATCATCATATTCACTACCAATAAATTTTCTGAATACTTTTGTTTAGAATATGTAAGCACACATAGGTCTTAGATTCTCCCAGGAAGTATTGACTGGAGAAAACCCAGTTGCTCACAGGAAGCTTCCATTACACCATTTCCAACTGTTGTCTTTTTCCTACAGAAAATTTCTAATGTGCATGTTTCTTTGTGACAGAATGTGCTCTGCAGCCCTCTGTGTCTGTGCTGAGGTACATCACACCCTCAGCAAGAAGCAACTTCTGCAGGGACTACACCCCAGCTGTGAAATTAACATGCCTCCTGCCAACAGACTTCAGCACTTGTGGACATAAACTCGTGGGCAGTGCCTACTTTTAGTAATAAGCTGGCACAACAATGCTGCTTGAGCCAGATCTGTACCACAGCACTCTCCTATCCAGGTGTTCTCCAGTGGTATCTCACAGGAAGCACTGTCAGGTGGGAAGCTCAATTTCTAGACTTTACTATACCTATCATTGATCAGAATACCACACTGACCTCCATGTCTATGACAGCTCGATGTAATAACATTTTAGAACCCAATCCTTTCCTTTCCAATACTGTTTTCCAGTGCTGTCCAGGCAACACTACTACACATACTAAATCAAGAATATATCTGGTGTTTTCCTGCCAGAAAGGTTGTCAGGTCTATTATTATGACCACAACAGCATGGGACTTTTGATGGCTATAGAAATTGGGCAGTACCTGCCAGTCCTATGGCTCCGAGTCCTACTCTGGGATTCAGGACTCTAACCAGAAAAAAGAGATGGTGATGTTGCTAAAAGAGAGTCAGTCAATGAATGTACAAACAACTTTCTCAACCTCTGCCAACAACTCTCTCACACTTACTCAAGTCATGGCAGAAACCTGTCTTCAAGGTGAGGAAGGCCAGGAGGGGAAAGAGTGAGATCAGCACTCATAGGAGACACAACTCTACCTTTCAGCAGTGGATATCCACACAGAGGGAGAATGGGAGACATGAGAGGTTAGCTTTGCTCCTGGCTCACCGTCCCCACTTTCAATCCCTGTAATGAGAGAATGCAGGATAGTGAGTCCCATCCAGCCTTTATTAAGATATGTCCAGTGAGCACACCAGCAGGCACACATGTGACTCCCAAAGCTAACCTGTCACATAAATCAACACAACACAATCACACCTTTTTAATCTGTTCTTCAAGTTTTTTAGAGAACATCAATAATTTTCTGTTTTGGTAATACTTAATTTTTCCTAGAGTTAAAATGAGTCTCATGAACAATGCAACTCCAAATTTGTCCTGGAGGAAATTTCCTTCCATATTACAAGTGACTGCTTTCATATTTAACATTGTAGTGAGCATCTGGTAGACCTATGCTAAGTGGGGCAGAGCTTCTCTTTCCTTAACTGCCACCATTTCCCTCATTTCTCTCTCTCTCTCCCCTTGGCTCCATTTTCTTTCTCTTTTTCTGTGGTTCTTCAATGGTTTTCTAAGTATATAATCATGGTGACATGTTTTATGCCTCAGACCCACACTCAAGCTTAAAGTTTTCATCTTCATAAACCAGTTTTCATGTCACTCTTAAAGAGATTGTAAAATGGGGTCTCGAGGAAAGTCAAGGTTCTTGAACTGCTTGCCTTTCAGGACTGTGGGACTGGGTTTGGAGACATAAACCCACATGAAATTCAAACCTTCTGGGAATATGAGAGTAATGTCATAACCTAAAAGAAGCTGGTAGGAACATGTAAGTTTTGGAAATTATGGACCAGACAACCTGCCTAATGCCAAACTACCAAGAAAATGAGAAGCATTGTTTTAATGACAAATAAGAGTTCAAAAAGGACCACACACTAAGACAATTTTGTATCCTCCCCATTATCACTATGCATACACACACCACATGAACACAAAGGAACACACAAACATCTGAAGAATTGAGACATCACTTTACTACAACAACTGAGTAGTTACTAGGTGTCTCCACACAGAGGTTCTGCACTTGCTACACAAGCAGAGCTCTTATAAAGGCCTGGACAACTGCAGCAGCCTGAGTCCTGGAGCTTCACTGAAAGGAGGGATGCATCTACTTACTAGGCACTGAATCCTGGCCACCATGACCTGCCATAACAGTTTTTCTATCTATTATGAAGAAACATTTTCTTGAGTGGACTACCAAGTTTAGCCAGAATGTATTTTTCTAAAAATATTCCTGTGCTACATCAGATTATCTTTGAGTGATTTTTCACTAATCAGACTGTAGAGTATTTGGAATTAAATTAATAAACATATTTTAATGGTCCAGGATCTCTTCTGATAAGCTCTCCTCAAAGCACTTCACAAATGGCATACAAAGGCTCAGGTGCTAACACTCCAGAATCAAGCCAGCTGCAATGCTCTGAAGGCTCTCCTGTTACAAAACAGATAATTTTCCATACTGAAAAACAAATCCCAGCATAAACCAAATGCAAAAAAACAATGAAGAGCAGAACCACTGAAACAAAAAATATGAGGACAACAAAAAAATCTGGTGGTTGAAAAGATTACTGAAATTAATATACCTCTAAGAAAACAGAACTGAAGAATGGATTAACAAACTGTGGTACATCTACACAATGGAATACTACTCAGCACTAAAAAATCCTAAAATTTGTAGGCAAATGGATGGATGTGGAGAAAGAGGATGTTGCCTGCTTTATGTGGAATTAAGCTATTGGGCCCATACCCTGAAAATGTTGGTTTAAGCCCTTCCCTACTAATTAACCCAATTGCTCTACTAACCATTTACTTCACAATCTTCTCAGGCCCTGTCATCACCCTCCTAAGCAGTAATATATTCCTAATATGAATTGGCCTTTCTAGCCATTATCCCACTTATGATCTCTAAACATAATCTTCAATCTACAGAAGCTGCAACTAAATACTTTATTTACACAAGCGACAGCCTCCATACTTCTTCTCTCAATTATTCTAAATGATAAACAGCTAGGAGTCTGAGTTTTTCCGCCACAAACTGATCGTATCCTAGTTTTCCTAGTTTTCATTGCCCTAGCCATAAAACTAGGCCTCGCACCCTTCCATTCATGATTACCTGAAGTTACACAAGGCATTCCCCTTTATACAGACTTAATCCTCCTCACATGACAAAATCTTGCTCCCCTCTCAATTCTCTTCCAAATCCACGAACTCCTTGACCCCTATGTCACCATTTCATCAGCTATTATCTCCACTCTAATCAGAGCATGAAATGGCCTAAATCAAACACAAATATGGAAGATCATAGCCTACTCCTCCATCGCCCACATAGGGTGAATAGTCTCTGCCCTCCCCTTCAACCCCAACCTAACTCTTCTCAACCTAATTATCTATGTAATGTTCACAATCCCTATATTCTTAATATTTAACCAATATTCATCTGTATCTATTAACTCCCTCTCACTCACATGAAATATAATACCAATCCTTCTCCCCGTCACCTCAATAATTCTCCTCTCCACAGGTGGCCTCCCACCACGCACAGGATTTTTACCCAAATGGCTTATCATCAGTTAACTTCTAAAAAACAATTCCTATATCCTAGCCACCATTATAGCAATAATAGCCCTAGTTAACTTATTCTTCCACACTCGCATTATTTACTCAACATCCCTAACTACCTTCCCCACAAACAACAACTTAAAAATATTATCCCATCACACAAACCATAAAAACCCTGCTCTTCTTCCCCCTCTCACTATCCTAAGCACTCTTACCCTCCCTCTCGCCTCCCCTTAACCCTCTAGAAGTTTAGGATAATGAAGTCCAAGAGCCTTCAAAGCTCTAAGTAAATCTCAAAGTTTAACTTCTGAATAAGGACTGTAAGATTTCATCCTACATCTAATGAATGCAAGCCAATTGCTTTAATTAAGCTAAGCCCTTTCCCAGATTGATAGGACTCAAACCTATGAATTTCTAGTTATCAGCTAAATACCCTAATACTGGCTTAATCTACTTCTCCCGCCTTACAGAAAGGGGGCAGGAGAAGCCTTAGTAGAGTTAGTTATCTACACCTTCGAATTTGTAATTCGATGCGAATATCACCTTAAGACTGGTAAAAAGAGCGCTTAATCTCTGTGCTTAGATTTACAGTCTAATGCCTTACTCAGGCATCTTACCTATGATAACTAACCGTTGACTATTTTCAAATAACCACAAAGACATCGGAACGTTATAACTTATCTTTGGGGCCTGAGCAGGGATAGTGGGAACTGCCCTTAGCATCCTTATCCCAGCTGAATTAGGTCCGCCCAGAGCTCTAATAGGAGATGACCAAATTTATAATGTAGTAGTGACCACTCACACATTTGTAATAATTTTCTTCATGGTTATACCCATGATAGTCGGGGGCTTCGGTAATTGACTGTTAGCCCTAATAATTGGAGCCCCTGACATGGCTTTCCCCCGAATCAACAACATAAGCTTCTAACTTCTTCCACCCTCATTTCTCCTCCTTCTTGCATCATCAATAGTCAAAGCTGGGGCAGGAACAGGTTGAACTATTTACCTTCCACTAGCTGGTAACTTAGCACACACAGGAGCATCCATAGACCTTACAATTTTCTCTCTCCACTTAGCCGGAGTCTCTTCTATTCTTGGGGCAATTAACTTTATTACAACTATTATTAATATAAAACCCCCAGCCATAACTCAATACCAAACACCCCTATTCGTCTGATTAGTCCTAATTACAGCTGTCCTTCTTCTTCCCCTCCCAGTTCTAACCTCAGGGATCACCATGCTACTTACAGATCATAACCTAAATACCACCTTCTTTGACCCCGCAGGAGGAGGAGACCCAATTCTATATCAACACTTATTCTGATTCTTTGGACACCCTGAGGTTTATATCTTAATGCTACCAGGATTTGGAATTATCTCTCACATCGTAACCTACTACTCAGGAAAAAAAAGCCATTCGAGTACATGGGTATGGTCTGAGCCATAATATCTATCGGGTTCCTCGGCTTTATCATGTGAGCTCACCATGTATTTACAGTCAGCCTAGATGTAGACACTCGAGCTTACTTCACATCAGCTACTATAATTATTGTCATTGCCACTGAAGTTCAAGTCTTCAGCTGACTAGCGACTCTCCACGGAGGTAATATTAAATTATACTATGGGCCCTAGGATTCATTTTTCTATTTACTGTGGGAGGCCTTACTGGCATTGTATTGTCAATTCCTCGCTTGACACTGTTCTCCACGATACCTACTATGTCATTGCCCACTTCCACTACGTCTTATACATGGGGGCCGTATTCCCTATCATAGCTGGCTTCATCCACTTATTCCCCCTATATACAGGCTTCACTCTAGATGATATATGAGCTAAAATTCACTTCGCTATTATATTTGTTGGAGTAAATTTAACATTTTTCCCTCAACACTTCTTAGGCCTCTCATATTCCGATCACACCTAATATCCACCCACCTATGCCTCGAAGGAATGATGTTATCCCTATTTATCTTAACCTCCTTCTCATCACTTAACTCCCAATCAATAATTATATATTCTCTCCCAATTGTTATTCTAGTACTCACAGCATGTGAGGCAGCTATTGGCCTGGCTCTCCTAGCTATAATTTCTAGTACATATGGAACTGACCATGTACAAAATCTAAACTTATTCTAATGCTAAACATTATTTTTCCTTCTTTTATACTTCTATCCCTCACTTGACTCCCTAATAATAAAAAACCTGAATTTATGTAACCTCATATAGTTTTATTATTAATCTAATCTCCCTAGTAACACTCTCTCAATACACCGACAGCAGTAACAGCTTCTCCCCTATTTTCTCTACTGATTATTTATCTACCCCAATCTTAATACTAACCTGGCTCCTTCCCCTCATACTACTCGCAAGCCAAAACCACCTAAACAAAGAGCCAGAGTTAAATAAAAAAGTGTATATTTCCCTTCTTATCAGTCTCCAAATTCTTCTCATCATTACATTTTCTGCAAATGAGCTAATTATATTTTATATCCTATTTGAAGCCACCCTAATCCCAACACTTATCATTATTACCCAATGGGGGAAACAAACTGAACGACTAAATACAGGACTTTATTTTCTGTTCTACATATTAATCGGATCAATCTCCCTCCTAATTCCTCTAATCTCCCTCCATAAAAATTTAGGCACTCTAAACATAATAGTATTATCACTTTATGCCCACCCCACAAACCCCTCATGATAGGATGGCAGCCTTTGACTAGCGTGTATAATAGTGTTCCTTATTAAAATACTCATATATGGTATCCACTTATGACTCCCTAAAGCCCACATAGAGGCCCCCATTGCTGGTTCAATAATTCTAGCTGCCATTCTTCTGAAATTATGTGGCTACGGTATGTTACGTATCTCCATCATTCTTGACCCTATGACAAAAACTATAGCCTACCCATTTATCCTACACTCCTTATGAGAGATAATCTAAACTAGCTCCATTTGCCTATGACAAACTGATCTAAAATCATTAATTGCCTACTCCTCAGTAAATCACATAGCTCTAGTTTTTGCAACTATTATAATTCAGACCCCTTGAAGCTTATAGGGGTAACCACACTCATAGTTGCCCACAGACTTACCTCCTCTCTCCTTTTTCTGCCTACCTAACACAAACTATGAATGCATCCATATCCGAACTATAATCATAGCACGAGGCCTTCAAACCATCTTCCCTCTGATAGCTACTTGATGAATCCTTGCAAGCTTAACAAATCTTGCCCTCCTTCCTTCAGTTAATCTAATTAGAGAACTAATAACTACCCTCTCCATATTCTCCTGATCCAACCCCTCAATTGCTCTTATAGGCCTCAACATCTTAATTACTTCCCTCTACTCAATATACATAATTATTACCACACAATGAGGTAAGCTAATCAACCATATAATTAACCTTCAACCCTCCCACACCCGAGAACTAACACTCATAAGTCTTCACATCCTCCCCCTGGCCCTCCTAATATTTAACTCTAAACTAATTATGGGACCCACACTATGTAAATATAGTTTATTCAAAACATCAGACTGTGACCCTGATAATAAGGGACTTCATCCTGTTATTTACCAAGAAAGACTGTAAGATCTGCTAACTCATGCCTCCATGACTAACCCCATGGCTTTCTTACTTTTACAGGATAGTAGTAATCCATTGGTCTTAGGAACCAAAAACCTGGTGCAACTCCAAATAAAAGTAATTAACACTATTACATGCTCTATTTTTCTAATTCTTTTCCTCCTAGCCTTCCCTATGCTAATCTCCTTTACTTACTTTATTAAAAACATTGATTTCCCTAGGATGCTCTCTTGTCGTTTGGATGCCGGAGTCCTGTTTACTCAGTGCTCACTAGTCCAGCAGAAAAGGGAGGCCTGAAAACCAGTTCTTTCTGGTGTTAGCTGCAACTGCTTGCTCAGGGCAGTCTGCTCCTATAGAAACGGGAGGCCTGAGGGCGGTTCTTTCTGGTATTTGCTGCATTGGCTTGCTTAGGGCAGTCTGGTTCTATAGCAACAGGAGGCCTGAGCACTGGTTCCTTCTGGTTTTAGCTGCATCTGCTTGCTCAGGACAGTCTCGTCCAGCAGAAGTGAAGATTGTCACCTGTACTTTGGTCCTTCCGAAGCCAGAGTTCAGAGCAGCGGAGCTGTCTCGGCCTGCAACATTTAGGCCTAAGCACCCGAGGCTTTCTTGTTCTGCAGAAGACCAGAAACGTCTAAGAGAGAATTGGAATGGAGAAGAAGACTCAGAATGTGAAATGTTTTTAAATGAGAACTTAAGATTCAGTGTGCTTACTTCTGCCAGAATTTTCAGGTAATTTCTTTTTCTTTCTTTTCTTTTTATTATTATTGTTATTATTATTATTATTAACAAAGAAGTCACACTTTCTAACCTTGTATATCCTTATTCAAGGTCCCTTCCCCCTCCCAACACATCAGGTCATTCTTTCTTTTAGAAATAGAAGAAATACAGAATGTATAGGAAATACACACTTGCCAAAAGGCAAACAAAACAAAAACAAAACTGGGTTTAAATAACAGCTATCAAAATGTTTCCAGGGAATACTGACCTAGGGTTAAAGATGAGGCTGCAATTATTTTATGAAAAAACACATTCTTGAGGTGGGCATGGTAACACCCACCTTTAATCTCAGCATTGGAGAAGCAGAGGTAAGTGGATCTCTTTAATTTCAGAGGCCAGCCTGGTCTATTCAATGAGTTCCAGGTCAGCCAAGAGTTACATGGTGAGACTGTCTCACAAACACCCAACAACAACAACTGATTTTTATTTTTGTTTTTGTTGAGAAAGAGAAAGGGAGAAGGAAAGGGAGAGAAAGGGAGAGGGAGAAAGGGAGAGGGAAGAGAGAGAGAGAGAGAGAGAGAGAGAGAGAGAGAGAGAGAGAGAGAGAGAAAACGAAGTTGAGTGGGTAGGTAGGTAAGAATCAGGGATGAACCAAGGAGGAAAATATGATCACAATGTATTGTATGAAAGTGTTATAAAATCAACAACAGCAAACAAAAACAAATGTCTACCCCTATTAAAATAAAAAAGAATATATATTTTTGGACCTGCCATCGCCTCACTGGAGGAATTGCCACCCCTGAGATTCTTTCTGTGTGTACTTGTAGTATTCACATTTCTCCCTAAGTCCCTCATGGCAGTCTCTTGAGGCCTCCTCTCCTGGTTTCTTGACAAGTCCTATTTGTCCTCTAAGTAAACATAGCTTTAGTTCAAGCTGAGCACCTTCACTTTTGTTTGTTTTCTCATTTTATCCTAAGAGCGCTCAAAAGCTTCATCATGCCAAGAGTGCCAATGCAGTTATCCAGTGGGCAGGCAGCAGCTGCTCCCCTAACCAGAGTGCTTGTGCTCACAGGCTGACTGATGGGAGGGGTGAGTCATACCTTGGTCTGTTATAGTAAGAGCTAGAAGAGGGTTGGAGGGAGGAATTGAGAGTGTTTATATAAAATTTATGAGATTCCCAAATACTAAGGCAAGTCCCTTACTCTGGAAGTTCAGGGCTCACGATGTTGGATCTCACGTTCTGTCCTCTCTTGACCTCAGCCAGGGGTAGGTTGAGGAAAGTGAAACAGGGCCTGCTGTGTTTCAGTGGAGTCAACTAGGTCAGGAACAAAGCAAGATATTGCCCCACATCCTCTTCTTTCTTCCCTCCTCCCCATCTTCCTGTGTCTCTATCTGTCTGTCTATCTGTCTGTCTGTCTGTCTGTCTGTCACACACACATAGATAGAGTGAATCCTGTAGGCTGAACAGGGCCCTGTGAAATCTTGGGGGAGTGAGAAGATAGGTAGCTTTTTGAACCTGATCACTGTAACAGAAGGTTTTTACTGAAGAATTCCAAATGTGGCTACACATATAATCCTTAAGGATTAAGGTCCACACACTTCCTGCCTTTTACTTTGTTTCATAGGCTTGTTCTTTCCCCATTCCCCACAAATGAATAATCTAAGACTTTTCCCATCTCTGTATGGTTGGGTCACTATCAAGGTGTCTAGTAGGTCTAAGGCTAGTCCAGATGGGAGCCAACATTAGGAAATAAGTTAAATGCCTATATGGATCTAAGCCCAGAGTTCAGGAAATTGGGTGAAGTCTAAGAGGAAGGGGCATTAAAACTGTGTTGCCAACTTTTTCCCTGCCTCCTCCCCCCCAATGAGTCCAAGTCATTTATCACAACTGTTTTTTTTTGTTTGTTTGTTTGTTTTTTTGCTGCTTTTAGAACTACTAAAGCCTAATAGAACATTTGGCTGATGAGAGGTGTTAGTGGTAGAAAGAGATACACTGCTTGTCTTTGCATGTTGCTAAGGTTTATCCTTAACTATTGCTGCTTCAAGTTAACTATTCAAGTAACCACCCCATCAGCATTGTTACTGAACTGGACAGCAGCTGAGGGAGATGTTGCCATTCTCATTTGCCTATTGGCAGGGTATGTCCTTGAGAGGGAGAGTAGAGGAGCCCAGCCATGAGATGAAAGGCCTCTTTCACATAAAATCTGTGTCCAACTTGTGGAAGGAGAAGAGCGACTCTCTGGGGTCTCAGGAATAACACCAGGGAAGTTTCAGGAAAGGTAGGACATAATGGTCACTATACTTGGAACTATGTGCCATGCCACATAGTCAAGTGGCAGGCATTGCCCTTAGGAGTGTGGGGGATCCTGCTACCAAGTTTGGTGCATGGTCCTGCAATGAAATTCTTCTGTACCTTATCATCCAAACAATTCAATTGGCTCAAAGAACTGAGTCTCTGAACTGAGTAGGATGTATCTGTGGTATTTGTTTTTCCCCTCTGATAGTATCACTTCTGTTGATAATATCTATTGCCTGAGAACTTCCAAACAAGAGCCCTCCAGTTCTCCCGAATTGAATACAATGTTGCCTGTTGTGTCTTTCTTCTCTCAGAGACAACTCATTTATGTCTTTCTCTGCACCAACCTCTAGGCTTTAATAGATAGGAATCACATCTATTCAAGAAGATCTTTTAATTAATTTTCGTCTGTTCCTGGAGGGAATAAGAATACTGAGGAAAAGTAACTGGGGGGAGGGGCAATGAGAGAGAAAGGCAGGTGGAGGTTGTCAGAGAGAGGCTACAGCAGGAGGGATCAGATGCTCAGGGAAGGAGTAGATAGACAATTGAGAAACACAACCATATCTCACTCTCAGAGCAATCTAGCCACTCTTTCTTTGCTTTAGTGTTTTTTTTTTCCTTTTCTTTTTCTTCATCTCTGACACACTTCCCCTCTTATTTTTTCTTCCATTTGACAGTTGTGATTATTTTGGTTTAAGTTTAAAAGAAACACACAGCTGGTGCAGCCCTCCTTGCTTAAATCACACCAGGGTGTTTATGATCACAGTTTTCACCAGATGAGCAGGGTGGGTGTTAGGTCCTGTTCTGAGCCTTAGTGGGAGTGGTGGCAGACCAGGGTGGGAATAACCTTCTCCAAATTCAAGGTCAAACATGGTGAGATTCAGGTAGGAGAAATGTTGGAGTGTGTTTGTTTGTGTGAGTGTGTGAGTGTGAGTGTGTGTGTGAGTGTGTGTGTGTGTGTGTGTAGTATTGGAAGCAAATGGGGAGGGGACAATTCAGATAAGTTCATTTCTGTGATTACACCAGATGGCTACCTTGAAAGGAGGCTGACCCAGATCATTTAAAAGGCTGCTATAACCTATTATGGTTAATGACTTGTGTTGAAATTTCCATTGTTTTGAGATTTTTCATATTTCATTAGTGAACTAAGACCTGACCTCTCCCTCACAATAGTTCCCTGGATAGCTCTGAGACCCTTAGAGTTGTGTTTGCAGCCTTGCTTGTACATGGAAACACTAAAAATACTGGCTCCACCCCCACATATTTTGGCTTATTTGCTAGGGGATGTGGGATTTTTTCTCTAGATTGATTTTGGTTTTGACAGTTTTATTTATGCATGCAATGTATTCTGATCACTTTGTCACACACCCTCTAATACCCCATCTCATTCTCATGACCTCTCCTCAATCTTTACAAGTCCTTTTCTTAGATTCATCACTTTTCATTTTGTTTTGTGATCCATATGGGACTAGACTATCCCCTGGATCCTGGCAGAGTCACTGGTAGGAACAGGACTGTAAGTAATAGTTTCCTTTTTGCCTGAATACAGCAGTAGTAAATAGTTCATTGGTGAGGTGTGGAGCCCTTGGATTTTTAATACCTACCTAGAGTAACTAGAATGAACCAACAGTTGATAACTATTGTCTAAAGCTACAAAATATAGTGAATGATCAAGCATTCAGCATCATCTAATAACTGGCAAACAT
The DNA here is from genome assembly GCA_004025045.1 of Sigmodon hispidus. Lineage (NCBI taxonomy): Eukaryota > Metazoa > Chordata > Mammalia > Rodentia > Cricetidae > Sigmodon > Sigmodon hispidus. The sequence goes on from PVIH01016476.1 coordinate 16,078, forward strand.
GGATAGTCAGCTTCCACTAGGCTCCAGGATGAGTGAGGGCCTGCAGTGTGATAAAATCTCACAGGTTACTTGTATGTAGAGGAAAGGGTAAGAGGTACTGTGAGAGCCTGGGTCCCAGGCTCACCTAGCAGGTGAAGCTGCTTATCAGCTTTGAGTTGTTCAGATGTGTCATAGTTCACATAGACTAGTGACATGGATCCAAACCTGTGTTCTTTTATTTATTTGTTGTGAAGCAATTAAACATGTCAGTATGGTGCCTCAGATTCCTATTTTGTAGAATAAAGACAATAGAAACTTCTTGTCTTATGGGATGTCTATGAAGAACTGTGATACTCTTATGCTATTTTCTGGTGTACAACATGGACCTGATTATATTACCTATCATTGTTGCTATGAAGGTATGTTGATCTTCCTTTAAAACAAAGATTTTCATTGAACTTATATTTCTTCAGTGCTTATATGGTGACGGTATGAGAAGAAGGACCAACTTTATTTAGGTCATGGTCATATATATATTTTCACTTTCTGAAGAATTTCCAGCGAGCATTAACTGAGAAAGGCACTTACTAAAAAAGCAACCTTTTAGCCCCTTCCTTCCTGTTAGTTTTAGAGACCTATTCCTGGAACTGAGTGGTACAGACATCAGAGACTAATCATGTCCTTTGAATACTATAGGTGTAGCCCTTTAGTGAACTCATCATTGTCCCAACCCTTATACACACCCAAGGCCCACCAGACTGCTTCTGGGAAGCCAAAGACACACTTCTACAATATGGGAACAGGCCTAGAGCCAGCCTTTCTTAGTACAAGAAAGAAATACAATCCTAAGTATTGCTTGGCCTCAGTGACTCACTCTTCTAAAGAATATAACTCATTCATCTAAATGAGAGGCTCATATATTTGCAAAACACAGTTGCAATGAATAAAGCAGTGCTGAAGCCTATATAGAGTGTTGGTACAAAGTATGATTTTAATTTTAGTCAACCAGCTCATTCCTAAATTTCAAGCCCTCCCATAGGCTCCCTGTTACTTGTGACTCAGGGGGCATGGGTTAGGGACACAGATAAATCGTAGTGTTTGGAGACACATTCTGCAAAATGGGAGGGAGATTATATTGAACAGAAAGAGTTTAGTAGTCAAGGACCACTGCACATTACATCCTTTTCCTGGAGACCTCATGTTCAATGATCACATTAGCGCCTAGACTGGCCATGCAATAATGGAGGAGAGAGATCTCATATGGAGTCATGATTTAGAATAGTGTCTATTGAACATCAAACTAAACTAATGTGTTGGGAGCAAATATTGGGAGCAGCTCAGATAATACAAATTTTGAAGCAACTGTGCCTTTTGTTCATATTGTTCAATGTGCTACCCAATCATGTAGGTTAACTATTAAGTCTGGGTCCTGAGACTTCTTTAGCAAATATCTGTAACTTAAGAAGGATATCCTCCAGCAGGTTTTGCTTGAGTGGTTCCCTGGAGAACAAGAAAGTAATGGGTTTCTGAAGATCTGAGAAGAAACATTCCAGTTGGAGGGACAGAGGGAGGAAGACCATGGCAGGTATGAAGGAGAGAACCACCATATTGCAGGTTTTCTGGGCTGTAGTAATGTGCCATCAGGTATAATAAGGAACTCTTATTTCAGTTAAGCAGGTTATATAATTTTGTTAATTTCAGACAACATAACTGCCTGCAATCTATAAAGAATGTAATGTATAGTTTTTTCAACTAGACACAATTTAGACTTATTTGGGAATGGAGTCTCAAGGAGTAACTATCTAGATTATGTTGGTCATAGACATGTCTGTGGAGGAATTTCCACTTGGGTTAATTGAAATGGGAAGGCCCATCCTGAACTTGACTGGCATCATTTTGTGGGTTGGGTCTTGGGTTGCATGAAGAGGAGAGGGAGCATAGAACACTGTTTTACATTCATGGGTCCCTGTTCCTGATGATGGATGTGATATGATGTATGCTCTGAAGTTCCTGTCACTCTGAATTATGCTGTGATGGACTGTACCCAAGAACTGTAAGCTAAAACAAACTCATTTTCCCCTTAGTTGCTTCTGTCAGGATATTTAGTCACAGCAGCAGGATATAAAATAAAGAGAGAAATAACACAGACCAAGAGGAAGAAACAAAATGTTTACTAAGGGCAGTTGCAAAGTCAATCTTCTTCTATACTATTCTTTTATATTTCTTTCTTTCTTTCTTTCTTTATATTTTATTACTATGAACAAAGAAGTCACACTTTCTATCTTTATATATCCTTATTCAATGTCCCTTCCCCCTCCCACCACATCAGGTCATTCTCTCTTCTCCACAGTTCCCCATCCCCTCCCTGGGTAGGCAGCTGGCACTGTCCCAATATTGCTTAGTTCAGCCTCCACTCCTGGTAAATCCAGTTTTCTCCCCCCAACCTCAAGACTGACTCAGGTGTTCCTCTAGGGGGAGTGGGATCCAAGGAGTCAGTCCAAGGTGTTTCTGATCCCAAGCTGTTCAGTGGTTGTGGTTTGCAGCTTGGACACAATTTGCTTTTTTCTTGTTTGTTTGTTTTTTTTGTTTGTTTAGAGTTGACTAATGAGTGAGTAGATCCTCTGCTTATCTTTCTGGGTTTGTGATACCTCGCTCAGGAGGATATTCCCTAAATCCATCCATTTGCCTGCAAATTTTAGGATATCATTTATTCTTACTGCTGAGTAGACCTCCATTATGTAGATGTAACACAGTTTGCTAATTCATTCTTTGTTGAGGGACATCTAGGTTGTTTCTAAGTTCTTCCTATTACAAATAACACTGCTATGAACATAGTTGAGCTAATGCTTTTGGAGTGTTACTGTGCAAATTTAGGGTACACACCCAGAAGTGGTATTGCTGGGTCCTTGGGGAAATTGATTCTCAGTTTTCTGAGAAAACACCACACTGCATTCCAATGTGGCTGAATAATCTTACACTCCCACCAACAATGGAGAAGTGTTCCCCTTGCCCCACATCCTCTCCAGCATAGGCTGTCCTCTGTGTCTTTTATCTTAGCCAATCTAACAGGTGTCAGGTGGTATCTCAAAGTTGTTTTGATTTCCAAATCTCTGATGGCTACACATGATGAACAATTTTTCAGGTGCCTTTCAGCCATTTGTAATTCTTCTGCTGAAAATTCCCTTGTTAGATATGAACCCCATTTTTTGATTGGGTTATTCAAGGTTTTGTGCTCTAGCTTCAGGAGTTCTTTATAAATCTTAGAGATCAGTCCTCTATCACTTATAGGGTTAGTGATAATCTTTTCCCATTCTGTAGGCTGTCCTTTTGTCCTATTGACAGTGTCCTTGGCTTTACAGAAGCTTCTTTGCTTCAGGAGATCCCACTTTTTGATTATTGATTTTAGTGTTATATTTAGGAAGTGGTTGCCCGAGCCTATTCAGAGATGTGTATTTCTCACTTTCTTTTCTATCAAGTTTAAAGTGGATGGGTTTATGTTGAGGTCTTTGATCCACTTGGATTTTAGTTTTGTGCAAGGTGACAGGCTTGGATCTATTTCCTTTTGTCTACACACTACCATCCAGCTATGCCAACACCATTTGTTAAATATATTATTTTTTTTCCATTGAATGTTTTGGGCCTCTTCGTCAAAGAACAGGTGTTCATAGGTTTTTGGGTTAATGTCTGGATCCTCAATTCTATTCCATTGATCCACAAATCTGTTTTTTGGCCAGAAAAAAAGGCTGTTTTTATTACTGTAGCTCTATAGTATAACTTAAAGTCAGGGATGGTGATACCTCCTGACGTTCTTTTGTTGATCAAAATTGTTTTGGCAATCCTGGCTTTCCTGTTATTCCAAATGAAATTGAGTATGGTTCTTTCAAGGTCCAAAAAAATATATTTTGAGGATTTTGATGGGCTGTGCATTTAATCTGTAGATTTCTTTTGGTAGAATTGTCATTCTATAATATTCTTGAGACTCTGGGATTTCATTACCAGACACAGTCTAATTAACTTTTGAACCTAGACAAGCATTATTTGCTCTTAACCAATAAGACACAGTTGGATCTGGTACCATGTGACTTTTAAGGACAGCTGATAAAAGGTGACAGGAGTTTGCATCTTGATGGAATTATGTTTAGTGCTTGGGATGTCATGAAGGATATCTGACCAACCCCTGCAATTAAATGATACACTGTGAGAAATCCAAATAACACAGAGGTCTCATGTCATCCATAGCCTAAGACTTTGAATTTGGCCTCCCATACAATTTCACAAGTATGTAGATGTAATAGAGGCACTCTTGAACATTAAGAAACTGACCCAAGTGTTCTTTCTTTTTTTTAAAATTATTCATTTATTTGTTATGTATACAGTGTACATAAGAGGGCACCAGATCTCATTATAGATGGTTGTGTGCCACCTTGTGGTTGCTGGGAATTGAGCTCAGGTCCTCCAGAAGAACAGTCAGTGCTCTTAAACACTGAGCCATCTCTCCAGGCCCTAAACAATAACAAGTTTATTGTTTGCATCATGCAACAAGGAAGCCATGGGACAAAATGGGGTGTCTAAAATAGCTAAAGAATGGTGATTTTAAGGTTTAACCTGGAAGATGCTGAAGTTGTGAGTGGTTTTGGTGTTGTTTTGTCTGTAAGGTTAATTTGTCTGGTTTTCCCAGGAGGCTTAAGGGCTTGAATGAACTAGTACAAACAGATCATTTTTTTTCTTGTAGAGGGTCTGTAGTAAGCAGTGGCTCATCCTAGCACAGAGCATCTGTGAGTCAGAATACAAATTGCAAATTTTGAGTTTTGTTTCAATTCCAAATTCTGCTCCACAGATTTGGTGCCAGCTGTAATTTTAAGGATGAGATTGTGACTATGCTTTAAAAATTACTTCATAGTTTCAAGACATATGAATGGGAATAATAACACTACAGAACAGTGATTTTGAAATGTATTATCAATATTTTTAAATATATATTTAATGAAAATAATTTTTTATACAATATATTCTTATTATAGTTTTCCTTCCCCCAACTCTTCCAAGATTCATCCGGCCTCCCCATCCACCAAACTCCATGTCCTTTCTTCCTTCCTCCCTTCCTTCCTTCCTTTCTCTCTCTTTTTAAAAACAACAAGTGAACAACTCTAAGTAATAAATTAAAAAAAAAAACAAAGAAAATGTATGAGCACACACACAAACCATAAATATCCAAAATCAGAACCAAAATATACAAGCAAAAGACCAGTAAGACAATGTCCAAACAGCAATATGAGACCAAAAAGTCTACTAAAATAGATTGAGTTTGGTTTGTGTTGGTCAGGAACTGCTGGGCATGAGGTCCTGCTCTTAAATCTGGCTCGTATACCCAGTAAGATTCCGTTGGAGAAAACTAATTTTTCCTGGATGTCAGTTGGCAATAGCTTTGTGGTAAGGGATGGGAGCTTGTATACACTTCTCCTTCCTAGGGCTGGGCCTCTGTCTGGCCTGTGCAGACACTGTGCATGCTGTCATAGTCTCTGTGAGTTCATATGTGCATCAGTCCTGTATCCTTGGTGTCATACTTTGCTTCTGTTCTTAGAATCTTACTACTGCCTCTTTTTCCATAGTTTTCTGAGCCCAGGCAGGATTTCTTGAGCCATCTATATACTTAAAAAATATTTGAGTCCATAGAAATGGTGTGTGTGTGTGTGTGTGTGTGTGTGTGTGTGTGTGTGTAGAGGAATACATATCTTCCATGTTTATTCTTCATTTTATTTTTTATTTTTTATTTATTTTTTATTTATTCTTTATTTTATTTTTAAGGCAGCATCGCACATTGAAGCTGGAGTATGGGCAGGGCTACTAGACTAAGAAAACTCTGGTAAGAGAAGGAGCAGAGCACAGATGCCAGCAGACTCAGAGGAAAGAAGGCAGAAATGCTGCTCTGAGAAAAAGGTACAAAGCCAAGTGGCTAAATAAATTAAGAATCATGGGTTAGTTTAAGAATAAGAGGTAGGAAGTAATAAGCCAGAGCCAAAGGCTGAACAGTTTATAATTAATATAAGCCTCTGCTTGTTTATTAGGGACTAAGCAGCTGTGGGTCTGGACCTTGGGGACTAGGGTGGGTCAGAAACTTCTGACTACACTGAAGGTTGAGGATTTTGTAGACTGGCTGGCCAGCAAGCCCCAGGGATCCTCCTGTATCTACCTCCTTAGCACTATGACTATAGTGGTATACCACTACTGGGACTTTACGTGGGTGCTGGAGGTTGAACTCATGTCCTCATTGTTATTTTTTTTCTTTATTTTGTGTGTTTTTCTTTTTTTTCTTTTTTTCTTCTTTATTTATTTTGTATTTATCAAAAAACAGTAAAATGAATTAAAATGCTGAAAAGTTAACAATAACTATAAAGAGGATAAGAATCATAAGCATGGCATATCAAGGGTGATAATGCAAATAAGATTGCTACACATATATTTACTTTGTGATCAGCTTTTCCTGTGAATTTTTTTTTCCATCCCTGTATATCCTTATTGAAGGTCCCTTCCCCCTCCCACCACATCTGGTCATTTTTCTTCTCTGCAACTCCCCATCCCCTCCCTGGGCAGGGAGCAGACAGTCCTATGGTCCCACTGACCCAATAATGTTTGGATCAGTCTCCACTCCTGGCCAAATCCAGTTTTGTCCCCCCTCCCACAAGAGTGAGTCAGGTGTTCCTATAGTTGGAGTGGGATCCGAAGGGTCAGCCCAGGGTGTTTCTGATCCCAAGCTGTTCAGTGGTTGTGGTTTGCAGCTTGGGCATGCTTGGCTTTTTTCTTGTTTGTTTGTTTAGAGACCACTAATGAGTGAGTACATCCCCTGCTTATCTTTCTGAGATTTTGATACCTCACTCAGGAAGATATTCTCCAAATCCATCCATGTGCCTGCAAATTTTAGGATATCATTTTTTCTTACTGCTGAGTAGTATTCCTTTGTGTAGATGTACCACAGTTTGTTAATCCATTCTTGAGTTGAGGGACATCTAGGTTGTTTCCAGGTTCTTGCTATTACAAATAATGCTGCTATGAACATAGTTGAGCTAATACCTTTGGAGTGTGAATATGCCTCTTTAGGGTATACACCCAGAAGTGGTATTGCTGGGTCCTTGGGGAGATTGATTCTCAATTTTCTGAGAAACCTCCATATTGCATTCCAAAGTGGCTGAACAAGCTTACATTCCCACCAACTATGGAGGAGGGTTCCCTTTGTTCCACATCCTCTACAACATAGGCTGTCATCTGTGCCTTTTATCTTAGCCAATCAAACAGGTGTTAGGTGGTATCTGAAAGTTGTTTTGAATTGCATTTCTCTGATGGCTAAAGATGAAGAGCACTTTTTCAGGTGCCTTTCAGCTATTCGTAGTTCCTCTGATGAGAAATCCCTTTTTAGATCTGTACCCCTTTTTTGATAGGGTTATTCAAGGTTTTGGGCTCTAAATTCTTGAGCTCTTTATATACCTTAGAGATCAGTCCTCTATCACTTCTAGGGTTGGTGAAAATCTTTTCCCATTCTGTAGGCTGGTGTTTTGTATTATTGACAGTGTCCTTGGCTTTGCAGAAGCTTCCTAGCTTCAGGAGATCCCACTTATTGATTGCTGGTCTTAGTGTCTGTGCCACTGGTGTTATATTTAGAAAGTGGTCACCTGTGCCAATTTGTAGAAGTGTATTTCCCACTTTCTTTTCTATCAAGTTCAAAGTGGTTGTGTTTAAGTTGAGGTCTTTGATCCACTTGGATTTGAGTTTTGTCCAGGGTGACAGGATCAGATCTATTTGCATTTTTCTACACACTTCCATCCAGCTATGCCAACCCCATTTGTTAAATATACTATCTTTTTTCCATTGAATGTTTTGAGCCTCTTTGTCAAAGATCAGGTGTACATAGGTTTTTAAGTTAATGTCTGGATCCTAAAATCTATTCCATTGGTCCACAAGTCTGTTTTTATGCCAGTACCAGGCTGTTTTTATTACTGTAGCTCTACAGTATAGCTTGAAGTATACAGTATACAGTATACAGTATAGCTTGGCGATACCTCCTGAGGTTCTTTCATTGAGTAAAATTATTTTGGCAATCCTGGCTTTTCTGTTATTCCAAATGAAATTGAGTATTGTTCTTTCAAGGTCCAAAAAATATTGTGTTGGGATTTTGATAGGCAGTGCATTGAATCTGTAGACTGCCTTTGTTAGAATTGCCATTTTTACAATGTCGATCCTACCGATCCAGGAACATGGGAGAGCTTTCCATTTTCTGATATCCTCTTCAATTTCTTTCTTCAACGATTTAAAATTTTTGTCACATCGGTCTGTTACTTCTTTGGTTATAGTTACTCCAAGGTATTTAATACTATTTGCAGCTAATATGAAGGGTAATGTTTCCCTTATTTCTTTTTCAGCTCTTCTATCTTTAGTGTATAGAAGGGCTACTAATTTCTTTGAGTTTATCTTGTATCCTGCTACATTGCTGAAGGTGTTTATCATCTGTAGCAGTTGCTTGGAAGAATTTTGTGGGTCACTTATGTATAAAATCATATCATCTGCAAATAGAGATAGCTTCAATTCTTCTTTTCCAATTTGTATGCCCTTAATCTCTTTTCGTTCCCTTATTGCTTTAGCTAATTTTTCGAGAACTATATTGAATAGATAAGGGGAGAGCAGTCTTCCTTGTCTAGTACCTGACTTTAGTGCGATTGCTTTGAGTTTTTCTCCATTAACTTTGATACTGACTGTTGGCTTCTTGTAAATTGCCTTAATTATATTTAGGTATTCTCCCTGTGTTCACGATCTCTCCAGGGCTTTATTCATAAAGGACTGTTGGATTTTGTCAAAGGTTTTTTCCACATCTAAGGATATGATCATGTGGTTTTGTTCCTTTGGTTTGTTTATATGATGAATAACATTTACAGTTTTTCATATGTTATTCCAGCCCTGCATTTCTGGGATGCAGCATACTTGGTCATGGTGGATGATATCTTTTATACATTGTTGTATATGGTTTGCCAAAATTTTGTTGAGAATTTTTGCATCAATATTCATGAGGGAAATTAGTCTGTAATTCTCCTTGTGTCTTTGAGTGGCTTTGGTATTAGGGTGATTGTGGTCTCATAAAAGGAACTTGGCAATATTCCTTCACTTTCTACTGTGTGAAATATTTTGAGGAGTAATGATAGTAATTCTTTGAATGTCTGGTAGAATTCAGCACTGAAACCATCTGGACCAGGGCTTTTATTTTTGGGGAGGTTTTTAATGACAGCTTCAATTTCCTTAAGGGTTATTGACCTGTTTAGGTAATTAATCTAACCTTCATTTAATTTTGGTAGATGGTACTTGTCTAGAAAGCTGTCCATTTCCTCTAGGTTTTACATTTTTGTGGAATACAGATTTTCAGAATATGATCTGATAATTCTCTGTATTTCCTGGGTGTCTTTAGTTATATCCCCCTTTTCATTGCTGATTTTGTTGATTTGAACACTCTCTTTCTGTTTTTTGATTAGTTTGGCTAAGGGATTATCTATCTTGTTAACTTTCTCAAAGAACCAACTCTAAGATTCGTTGATTCTTTGTATTGTTCTTTTTGTTTCAATTGTATTGATTTCAGCTCTAAGTTTGATTATTTCCTGCCATCTACTCCTTCTAGGTGAGTTCACTTCTAATTGTTCTAAGGCTTTCAGCTGAGCTGTTAGGTCTCTAGTGTGGGATTTCTCTAGGTTTTTCATATAGACATCTAGTGCTATGAATTTTCCTCTTAAGACTGTTTTCATTGTGTCCCACATGTTTGGATACGTTGTAGATTCATTTTCATTGAATTCTAGGAAGACTCTGATTTCTTTCTTAATTTCCTCCTTGACCCAGAGATGGTTCACCTGAGTAATGTTTAGTTTCCATGAGTTGGTAGGCTTTCTTTGGGTTTTGATGTTGTTGAACTCTAACTTTGGGCCCTGGTGGGCCGATATGTTACAAAGGATTTTTTGTATCTGTTGATATTTGCTTTATGACCAATTATGTGGTCAATTTTGGAGAAAGTTCCATGAGGAGCTGAGAAATATGTATATTCCTTTGCCTTTGGGTGGAAGGATCTGTAGATATCTATGAAATCCATTTGCATCATAACCCCTTTAGACTCCTTGTTTCTCTGTTGAGGCTCTGTCTGGTTGGTCTATCCAGGGTTGAAAGTGGGCTATTGAAGTCTCCCACTATTAGGGTGTAAGAATTGATGTTGGATTCGAGCTTTAGCAGTGTTTCTTTTACATAAGCAGGTGCCCCTATGTTAGGGGCATAAACATTTAAGATTGAAATCTCCTCTTGACCAATTTTTCCTGTGATAAATAAGTAGTGACCATCTTGGTCCCTTTTAATTGCTTTTAGCTTAAAGTCTACTTTGTTATATATTAGGATTGCAACCCCTGCTTGTTTCTTAGGACTGTTTGACTGGAAAATTTTTCCTAACCCTTTATTCTGAGCCTGTATCTGTCTTTGCAGTTGAGGTGTGTTTTTTGTAGGCATCAGAAGGATGGCTTCTGTTGTTGCATCCATCTTGTTAGTGTGTGACGTTTTATAGGAGAATTGAGAAAATTGATATTAAGGGAAATTAGTGACCACTGATTCATATTTCCTGCAATTTGTAGTGGCAACTTGTTTGTATTTCCTTTCTCTAGGGTATTCTTCTGTGGACTTATTGGTTGTTTGTGATTTCATGGGTGTATCTGGGGTCCTTAGGTTGGAGTTTTCCCTCTAATACTCTCTGTAGTGCTGGATTGGTAGATAGATATTCTTTCAGTCTGACTTTGTCCTGAAATACCTTGTTTACTCCATCTATGGTAATTGATAATTTTGCAGGGTATAGTATTCTAGTTTGCCAGCCATGCTGTTTCAGCATCTATATAACTTCTGACCAGGCCTTCTAGCTTTCATCATTTCTATTGAAAATCAGGTGTTATTCTGATGGGTCTGCCTTTATATGTGAGTTGGCCCTTTTCTTTTGCAGCTCTTAAAATTTTTTCTTTGTTCTGTATGTTTGTGGCTTGATTATAATGTGGCATGCTGATTTTTTTGTGGTCATATCTATTTGGTGTTCTGTAAGCTTCTTGTATCTTTATAGGCATTTCCTTCTTCAGGTTAGGGAAGTTTTCTTTTATGATTTTATTGAAAATATTATCTGTGCCTTTGAGCTGGTATTCTTCTCCTTCTTCTATTCCCATTATTCTCAAATTAGGTCTTTTCATGCTGTCCCAGATTTCCTGAACATTTTGAGTTATAGCTTTTTTAGTTTTACTATTTTCTTTGACTGATATATCTATTTGAGATACTGAGTCTTCCACTTCAGAGATTCTATCTTCCATCTCTTGAACTCTGTTTGTTATGCTTGTATCTGTGGTTCTAGCTTTTTCTTCAGGTTTTCTATTTCCATCTTTGCCTCATTTTGTGCCTTTTTTATTGCTTCTATTTCAGCTTTTAGTTCCTGGCATTTGCTTTCATAGATTTGTTCATCTCTTCCAATTATTTTTCTTCTATTTCTTTAAGGCTTTTTTTCATATCTTCTTTTAGAGCTTCGATGATCATCAAAAAGGAATTTTTGGTGTTGCTTCCTTCTGTTTCCTCTTCATTGCTCAGTTCAGGTCTTGTATTTGTAAGATCGCCAGTCTGTTCTGGAGTTACCATTTTGTTCTTTGTATTATTATGTAATTTTTTGCACTGACGTTTGCCCATGGCTTCAGTGGTTCACGATTGAATGGCTCCTGGTCAGTTGTGGCACTCGGGCTTGTGTGCCTCCTGTCACCTCTCTGGGCAGGGTCTGAATCTACCCTTCAGCGACCCCTGTAGTTGTCTATTCACTCAGTTCGATGTGGCAGTGGGTAGCCTTGCAAATTCCCTCAGCAGGAGCTGTGGGTATGGTGACAGGCAGAGTTTATCTGCCTGTACTCCAGAGTGTGCTGGGACTCTGCAGACAGCACTTGGTCCAGGAAGCAGAACCGGAACTGAAACCTATGGGAGCTCAACTCTCCCTCCCTGGCTGGGACATAGGCGCTTGGGCCTGGTGACCCCTACTCACCTCTGGGCGGGGTCTGAATCTGTCCTTCAGGGACCCTTGTAGTTGTCTATTTGCTCACTTCGAGGTTGTGGTGGTGGGTAGCCCTGCAAATTCCCTCAGCAGGATCTGTGGGTATGGTGACAGGCAGAGTTTATCTGCCCCCACTCCAGAGTGCACTGGGACTCTGCAGACAGCACTTGGTCCCGGAAGCCCATGTCCTCATTCTTAAATAGCAGACATTTTACTGACTGAGCCATCATCACAGCCAGCTCCATAGATCACTATTTATATTGAGTGACAGCTATTTATCTTATAAAATTAAAATTTAAATACATGTTTATTGATGATAATTTATACTATTTATTAATTAATAATTGATGGCATATTTGAAGAGAGAACTATATTTTCAAAGTTGGTAGTGGAATGATATTATTGTTTTACATTTTTACAAATCACTAATTTCTGGTTTAAGGAAGTTGATTGTCCATTACTTCATTGCTAATCCAAAAAATTAAAACCGAGGATGATTGTATTCTCCTACCAGCTTCTGAGTTTAATGTATTATACTCCATGGTTTCTCGCGCAGAGTATTTGAGAGAAGATCATCTCCCCAATGTGCTATTTTAATGACATGTCCCTATAGGCTCAGATGTTTCAGCACCTGATCTGCAGGTGATGGCAGTCTTTGGAGAGGTTATCGGACCTCTAAGAGGTGGAGGTTGAAGGAATTACATTACTGGCTACATTACATTACAGCATTTACAGCATCACCCTAGTTTCAGTATACCTTTTCAGTTTTGTTTGTGGTTGGAGATGTGATCTCCCAGGTTCCTAGTCCCTATAAATGCTATTCCTCCAAAATAGAAAGCCAAGACAGACTCCTTTTCCTTAATTGGCCAAGGTCGTGATATTTAATCACTGCAATAGACAAGAAACTAACATATTGAATAAATAAATATATAGTTGATGAAGGCAGTGATATTTTTTGATTTTGGTTTTTTGAGAAAGTTTCTCAGTGAAACAGCTCTGGCTGTCCTAGAACTAGCTTGTAGACCAGACTGGGCTCAAACTCTCAAATCCACCTGCCTCTGCCTCCCAAGTGCTGGGATTATAAGCATGTTCTTCAACTGCCCAGCTGAGTGATATTTTTTTAATGGATCCTTTTCACAAATATAATTATTTTATGATACTTCATGAAAAAAATGACAAATTCATAATATTAAAAAGATTGCTGCTTTGTCAGATTGGAGTTTATTTTAGTTTGTGCCTTATTGTTAAAATGTTACTTATTCATTTGTATCAATTCTTGGGTATGAATGGAAATTAATTGGTATTATCATGTGACCTTCATACATATTACATATGTGTTATTTATACTTTGTTGCTTTAAATGGATCTTTATCTATACATGGTTGTGTATTACCAGTCACTAGTCATTATTAATATTAGCTTATGGAGAACTCAAGTCCTTCAAATGCCACCATATTTTACTATATAATTTTCAGAAAACTCACACTTGTTATTGTCAACATATATCACATTGGGAAGGTTTTTTAGTATTGAGAGGCGGTCAAAACCATGGTGGAAGATACAATTTTCCTCCACTGATGAGTTGTTTTTTTAAGGTTGGATGACATCACTGGAAACAAATGCTGTCAGTTGTTTGCCTTGCAACAACAGTCCTCCTTAATCTATTTTTAAGAAAAAATGTGTGCTAAAACTTAAGCCTGAAGTTGGTCTGCCAGTAACATTTTTATATAAAAAGTATTCCACGAAAAAAGCTAACTTAGTTCCTGGCTCACAGGTCTGCATAATATTTGGGGCAGATATATTTAGGTGTGAAATGGAAAGCATTTAATGGATGTTTCCATCTTATCACAAACTGTATTCAAATGATGTGTATGTAATAGCTGAGATTTAATAAAAATGAATGACTATTAAATGATTTCTTACTTCTCAAGGACATTTTTAGTGGAGCTTTGCTTATTTCAATGCACAGATAGGTAGGCTAGGCTATACTGATGCTGTTTTGTCCTGAGTGAAACTGAGGCAGCTGTTTACTTACCATTGTTTTTGTCCTGTTAGTGTGAATGTCAGTACAGCATATAACAGAAGTAATGCCATAGTGCAACAAAACATCGATCTGATGTGGCAGTTTTCCTGAATGTGTCTTGACAATCCCAGGGGGCAGTAATATTTACTTCAAAATAACTGAAGAAAGAGGCAAGCAGGGCTGGGCATAACATCAGATGATGTTAGAATGGTTGTGAGTTGATAACTGCTGAAGTCCAGTCATGGGTACTTAGGCATTGGATTATATTGTTTGGTCTACCTTGATATGCTTTTGAACTTTCATAAGCCTGGAATAGAAAGGGCAGAGCCCCAGCCCGGTAGCATATGGTGATGTTATGTATGGGTGGGGAAGGCGGGAGGACAGAGAAGGTTTGGATAGGGAGAGCACAGATGTTCAGATTCCAGTGCAGCACCCTCATTGTCTAAGCAGTGGAGCACAGAATACTCACTGGCCCCCTGGTATTTCAAAGAATGGACTTGGCTGTTAGTGTGAGAGTGTGTCTGTCAATAGGTGCCCAGTTAAGAAGTCTTCCTTAGTGTGCTGGGTTTGCTGATTGGACCTTGGTTAATTGCCTACAGCTCTGACAGCTTCCATAGGCCTTTCTGTGCTCTTGGTGCTTGTCACAGTCCCCTTGGGATTAAATCTTATATCCTTTGGTATTCTGATTATCCCCTGGGATAAAGGGCATTAGAAAGGCCCAGAAGGAGAGGTCACCTTTGGTTTCTTTGGGAATCAATGAGCAGATCTTATCCCTGCATCTTCTGCTATGATGAGAGCTAATGAGAGGAGCAGGGGTCTCAAGAAAGTGCAAGTTCTCAGAGACACTTATGGCCTCCTTCTGCCTGATGTCTGTAGACTCTACCCACTAAGGTCAGTGCACATGTTTACTAGGGGTACTCAGAGTTCAAGTTTAAGGCTAGCTTGGACCTCTGGGACTCAGTCAACTAGGACTCAAGTCCTTTCCCTCCCTGGCTGTGTGTACTTTATCCCATGGTTAAACTCTTCCAAGTTTTAATTTCTCCCTGTCTGAAAAAGAGTAAAACTGATCTTCTCTTTGGCTTGGAGGAAAGGTCTGCAAGATGTGCATTCACAGGGATTGCACAGTTACTACTCTGTGGATGATGGTTTGCTTTCCCTTTCCTGGTCCTTGCCTCTCTCCCCTGGTATTGAGCATTAGGATGAGCTAAAGAGGAGTAAAGACTCACTCAAGTGAGCATATGGCTTTATAAGTGGCCGCCTTTATCAGCCTCGCATCTTCCTTACAGTCCTTTCAGGGAAGCATTGTCTTCTCAGTGCTAAATGACTTAGCAAAGTAGGCAGCCAGTTCCATCTGGAGGCAAGAGCGATCCTTCTGTTGGGAATATTTGCGAGCCTCTGTATCTTGGAGAACATCAATGCCTTTCTGAGACAGGTTGAATGAGGCAAAGCAGTACCTGCTATTGTCCTCCTTGCCTAGGTTGCAGAGCTGAGATGCTGATTATACCTTCTGAAAGGCCCCACCTCTTCATCATTGTGGGGAACTGCCTCATGCTTGGCACTTGCTCTTATGCTTTGAGTCATTACCATTTAGTCATTAACTTTTGATAGTTGTCCTAAGGATTACTAGGTGTTTGTCCCATCTGACAGACAATTCTACTGTCAAAAGATACACCAGGGTTGTCTATTGTCCTGGTATCTCAAGATTACCTGGTATGAATTGTGAGGCGTGCCTGAGTCAAACTTTGTTGCTGGTTATTGTTCAAATACAAGTAAGTGAATGTTTTTGTTTTGAGACAGGGTATTTGGGCCATCCCTGGCTGTTATAGAACTCACTCTGTTGATCAGGCTTGTCTTGAACTCACAGAGATCCACCAGCTCTATCTTCTGAGTGTGAGGATTGAAGGCATTTGCTACCATTGCCTGGACAAGATGGATCTTTATATGCTGTGTACCAGATCTAAGTACTGTGTTAGGCATGACTTTGTGTGATTGGCAATGGTGGAGACAAAGCCAGGAGACAGCAGAGAAGAAATCGTTCTAGAGGCTGTGTTTGGCCTGATCTTGGAGAATGTCATGAAATCTCCAGTTTAGCCAAAACAGGGATCATTTTATTAAGAATATTTATTTAGGGCATTCCCTTTACTGTCCTGTTCATTCATTTGCTTTTCGCAGCTCTTCATGTGTAACCTTTTGCACCTGAATTCCTACTTACTGCGTTCTGACAAGTTGATCCTCATACAAGCATCCTTCATTTCAGTGGGTTGGACAGAAAAGGAGGGGTGATAGTTGTCAGAGTAATTTAGATGTCTACAGGCAGGAAGAGTGACTTGAGGCTGATATGAGCAATACTGTTCTAAAAGAAAGTCAATAGTACAAGGATGATCGATGTCACCCATCACCTTTCCTTAGTCTGTCTGCACCTTCTACAACATCAGGGCACCTCTCTATGGCTGACTCTATTAGCTTTCAGTTCTGATAAGTTACCTGAGATAATTAATTTAGAGGGGAAAGGCTGATTTGTTTCAAGGTCTCAGAATATGATTTTGTAGAAGTTATTTTTCTCATTGCTGTGGTAAAAACATCTGACAAAGAGGAATTCAGGAGTAAAATTGCCATTTGGTTCATGGTTTAAGGGTATAGTCCATCATGGTGAAAAGACATAGTGGCAAACATTCAATTAGTCTGGTTATACTGTGTCAGCAGTCAGGAAAAAAAGAGATGGATACAATAATTCCATATGTGTGTATTTTTGTCTGCATGTATTTTGATGTCTGTATCATATTTGTGCCTGGTACTCATAAAGTCCACAAAAGAGTGTTAGATCTCTAAAATTGATCTTACAGGATGTTGTGAAACTGTCATATACATGCTGGGATCTGAACTTGTGTCCTTTGGAAGAGCAGCCACTGTGCTTAACCACTGAACCATCTCTCTAGCCCCTGCCTCCCCATCTCCTTTTTTTGTTTTAATTAAGAACCACAACCCATGGGAGGGTGAGGCTCATATTCACAACATCTCTTTTCTTCTCAGTGAAGCCCAGAAGGAAGACATTCCTTAAAGGTGGTCCCTGCAGTCAAGTTGCTAGAAGAAAGTCCATCAACATGACAAACTGACTATGATTCCCAGAGTCCTTGAATCCTGAGCTTGGAGCTTCTCAAGTTGCTGAGAAGCCCCAAGGAATAATACCAAGGGTCATGTGAAGAGCAGGATGTTAATGGAAAGTCAGTTGGCATAATTCAGCCCATCTTCCTGGAAAAACTATATTTATATTAGCATGTACAATGCAAGTTAAGTAGCATCTCAGGAGATGATAAGCTAATGTAATGCTCCAGAAGGGTATCTGAGATCACTGCTCCTCCGCTGGGATCCCATGGAGGAGCATTTGTGTGTTTCCTTGTTTAGTTATCTACCATCCACAGGAAGGGGTGGACTCCAACAAGTGCCCAGCCTCCAGGAAGGAGAGCACAAGCTAATGCACAGCCAGTGTTCTGTGTCTAGGAAGAATAATGAAAACACTAGCATTTCCAAGACACTGTTCCTTGTTCATTTTAGTCTTCTGTGACTTAGAATGCTGAGGCAAGAAATGCTGGAGGTGATCATATGTGTCTCCTGTTTCTTGCACAGGAAAGGGCAACAAGAGAGGGGCAGAAGTCACTAGTGATCTGGAAAGCCTGTGTGGATTACAGAGATTGGAACATTTAGTGACAAAGAGACCCTAAGCATGGCTTCAGTGACTGGTTGATATTTTTGGCAAGAAAGTAAATTTTGAATCTTTAGTATTATTGATCCGAGACTAAGTTACCCTCTATGCACATTGCTAAAGTTGTCATAAACTCTTGTGGTTAACTATGTCCTGAAGCATGGTTCACCCACTGAAGATGCAGTGGTCTTGGAGGCAGGTAGCATGGTGAATGGACTTGACTGGTATTGAATGGTATAGCCCTGGAATTATATTCTAGGTTATCATAACTACATCTCAAAGGTGAACTTTGGTAAGATGTTTAATTTCTCTGAGGTACACTTCTTCATCTCTGAAATGTGGGCAAGACCTATTACTTGTTGATGAGCTTTGATAGATGATGCATTTAAGAAAAAAAAATACAAAGCTTGGAATTCTACACTAGGCATATAATAGAGGTACTGTAGGGTTGTTGGCTTCTCTGGCTTAGCAGTGTGTATCTGGTGCCATTTTCTTTTTTGTAATGTTTCTTATACCTGTGTTTCAGCCTCTACTTTCATTAATTTCCCTGGGGACTGGGGTTCTCATGAATTTTTTGAGTTCTTCCTGTCATATAGGCAATTGTTGATGTAAACCAACTCAAAATGATTTTATGTAGATCAATGAATCACCACTCTAAACAGTAATTTTTATTTTAAAATCAATTACCTATACAAGACATTTGTAAGAAGGTTCATGTGCAAAGAGCAAGTAACATAACCTAAGAACATTAGGGAATGACATCAGCTTTCAACAAGAAGTTCCAGTTGCATTGAAGACAAAGGTCTTTCCATGATCTGTTCCATATAGAGGAGTGTTTCAGTAGATTGCTGAAACCTCACATTGGGAGGAATCTCCTTAGCCAAGGGAAGTGTACACTTCCTGTCATTCTCTGACTGCCAGTTCCAAACAGGTCACCAAGATCAAAGTATCAGGTATCTTTCAATTGTTTCTGTCAGTGAGTCAATTGAAAAACAAAAATCACTCATTTTTTTTCAGGCCTTGAAGCAGTTTCCTATCTATCTCACAATGGTATATCTTACAATAGTCCTGACTGCTCACCTCTTCCTAACAGATGTTGGATTAAAATATTTTTTATTTATTTATAAAATAAAGTTCTTTGATTTCCATGTATTCCCTTTCTCTTCCTCCCATGCCCCTCCAAATCCCTCCCAGTCAGTCTTCAGCCACCCTTCTTCCCATCTCCCATGCCCTCCCCCAAAAGGGCAAGAAGTCCCAGTGTGGAACAGCTTAGCATCCACACTAGGCAGGTCTGATTTCATCATGGTAATGTCATAACTGGTTTAGGGGTTCTTCCTCTGGAGGGAATGGGTTCCAAAGTGCCAGTCCATGCACAGAAACACAGTTTGATTCCTCCCCTTGATGCTGCACATACTGCCCATGTCAGTGGACTGTTGACTATCCTTGGAGGGCATAGCTCCTTTTCCTGTTGGTTCTCAGGTGACTGTACTTGATACAGTAAACTCTGCAGAGATCCAGCCAGTCATCACTGTGGGAATTTACCTCATAATCCCTATTTCCTTGCTCATATAGAGTCTCTTCTCCTGCTCTCTGCTGGGCCAGGAACTCAGTGCAGTGCTCAGCCATGTATCCCAGCTCTACCTCTGATCATTGTTGGATGTAAGTTCTGTGATGGCACTGGGGGTGTCTATTCATTTGATTATAGGGCAATTTCTGACTAGACAACACCTTCACTATTAGTTAGAGACCTAGCCAGGGACATCCCTTGCGTTCTTTTGGTTACCCTAGCACCTGGTCTGTTTCCAACCGCGCATTGGTTTCCTTCATTTAGATCTACATCTCTTTTTTTTCTTCCTCCTTATGGATCCTCTCACTCAATCATCTCCTTTCTCTCATGGTTTGTTCCCACACCTTCATGGGAGCATCCTTTTATGCTACCAGGTAGTTAAGGAGATGTTCTCTGTTTTCTCTTCCTAGTGGAATCCCTTGATATTCTCTTAAGTTCCTTCAAATCCCAAGCTAAACAGTGGTTGTGATTTGCAGATTGGAAATTCTTAGCTTTTTGTTTAAATTCCACTAATGAGTGAGTACATCCCCTGCTTATCTTTCTGCATTTGTGATACCTCCCTCAGGAGAATATTCTCCATGACCATCTATTTGCCTACAAGTATGTTTTTATAATTTAATTTTTATTTTTTTGAGATATTTTAGTGAGTAGGACGTATTTACTTATTTTAGTGAATAGATTTATGAATTAAGAAATAAACACTTGTCTCATTCAACAAATTCTGCAAATAACCACAAGGCAAATGGAAAATTAAGATCTAAAGAAAACCATCAGGCTCAAATGGAGGAACAAAATAAAATTGCATATTTTAAATGATTTGAAGCTCAGAAACACAAAGCAACTGAAAACATGTCTAAAGACACACTAAGTTCAAAAATGATTCTTTTATAACTGCAAAAGCTTGGGAAACACATTCCAGGTAAGCCTAAAAAAACTTCTTTTTTGACTCATCTCAGTAACAGTTTTTTTTTCCTTTTTATTATTTGGTGATTTTCCATCATGTAACCAAACTCAGTAATCAGTACTCTCAGATTCATATTCACTCTTATGATCTCCCCATTTTAAGAAAAGCCCACTTATGCTGTTCATTTAGTTACTGGAGCATAATTAAACTCCCTGTGACCAGGCCCTTGCAGGAAACAAGTCCTTCCTCACCCATACCCTGGCGAGAGGTCATCAATGCAGAAGTGAGGCATTTTGTCATTTTGCTATGTTCTAGCCTTTAACTCTTATATACAATGACATCTTTTTTGTTTTTTTTATTATGAATAAAGTCACATTTTTTATCGTGTATATTCTTATTGAAGGTCCCTTCCCCCTCCCACCACATCAGGTCAATCTCTCATCTCCACATCTCCCCATCTCCTCCCCAGCATGGGCAGGAAGTCCCAAGGTCCCAGTGTTCCATTGTCCCATTGTCCCAATATTGCTCAGTTCAGCCTCTACTCCTGGCAGATCCAGTTTTCTCCCAGCAACATTCAGACTGAGTCAGGTGTTCCACTAGGGAAAGTGGGATCCAAGATGTCAGTCCAAGGTGTTTCAGATCCCATGCTGTTCAGTGTTTGTGATTTCCAGCTTGGACATGCTTTGCTTTTTGCTTTTTTGTTTGTTTTTTGTTTAGAGTCTACTAATGACTGAGTACATCCCCTGCTTATCTTTCTGGGTTTGAGATACCTTGCTCAGAAAGGTATTCTCCAAATCCATCCATTTGCCTGCAGATTTTAAGATATCATTTTTTCTTACTGCTGAGTGAGTACTCCATTGTGTAGATGTACCACAGTTTGTTAATGCATTCCTCAATTGAGGAGCATCTAAGATGTTTCCAGGTTCTTGCTATTATGAATGCTGCTTTGAACATACTTGAGCTAATGCCTTCGGAGTTCACTGTGTGTTTTTAGGGTATGCATCCAGAAATGGCATGGCTGGATCATTGGGGAGATTGATTCTCAGTTTTCTGAGAAACTGCCATACTGCATTTCAGAGAGGCTGAACAAGTTTACACTCCCACTAACAATGGAGGAATGTTCCCCTTGCTCTGCAACCTCTCCAGCATAGCTGTGTCTTTTATCTTAGCCAATCTGAAAGGTGTCAGGTGGTATCTAAAGATGTTTTGATTAGCATTTCTCTGATGGCTAAAGATGTTGAGCACTTTTTCAAGTGTCTTTCAGCCATTTGTAATTCTGAGAATTCCCTTTTGAGTTCTGAGCCCCATTTTTTGATTGGATTATTCAAGGTTTTGGGTTGTAGATTCCTGAGTTCTTTTTATATTTTAGAGATCAATCCTCTATTACTTGCAGGATTTTTGAAAGTGTTTTTCCCATTTTGTAGGCTTTTGTTTTGTCCTATTGACAGTGTCCTTGGCTTTACAGAAGCTTCTCAGTTTCAGGAGATCCCACTTATTAATTGTTGATCTTAGTGTGTGTGCCACTGGTGTTATGTTTAGGAAGTGGTCACCTGTGCCAATTCATAGAATGGCATTTCTCACTTTCTTTTCTATCGAATTCTGAGTGGTTGGGTTTATGTTGAGGTCTTTGATCCACATGAATATGAGATTTGTGCAGGGTGACAGGCTTGGATCTATTTGCATTTTTCTACACATTACCATCCAGCTATGCCAACAACATTTGTTAAATATGCTATCTTTTTCCCATTGAATATTTTGGGCCCCTTTGTCAAAGATCAGGAGTTCATAAGTTTTTGGGTTAATTCCTGGATCCTCAGTTCTATTCCATTGATCCACAAGTCTGTTTTTATGCCAGTACCAGGCTGTTTTTATTACTGTAGCTTTATAGTATAACTTGAATTTGGGGATGGTGATGCCTCCTCAGGTTCTTTTGCTCAGCAAAATCTTTTTGCAATCCTGGCTTTTCTGTTATTCCAAATGAAATTGAGTATTGTTCTTTCAAGGTCCATAAAATATTGTGTTGGGATTTTGATGGGGAGTGCATTAAATCTGTAGTTTGCTTTTGGTAGAATTGCCATTTTTACTATGTTGTTCCTACCTAACCAGGAACATGGAAGAGCTTTCCATCTTCTGATATCCTCTTCAATTTCTTTCTTCAGTGATTTAAAATTTTTATCAAATAGATCTGTTACCTATTTGGTTATAGTTACTCCAATGTATTTAATACTATTTTCAGCTATTATAAATGATGAAGTTTTTCTTATATCTTTTATAAACCCTTTTATCTAAATTTCATGTATAAAAGAGCTACTAATTTCTTTGAATTAATCTTGTATCCTGCTACTTTGCTGAAGGTTTTTATCAGTTGTAGAAGTTCCCTGGTATAATTTTATGGGTCACTTAAGTATACAATCATATCATCTACAAATAGAGATAGTTTCACTTCTTTTCCAAATTCTATCCCCTTAATCTCCTTTCATTCTCTATTACTTTAGTTAAAACATGGAGAAATGTATTAAATAGATAAGAGGAGAGGGGACATCCTTGTCTAGTTCCTGATTTTAGTGGGATTGCTTCGCATTTTTCTCCATTAAGTTTGATGTTGGCTGTTGGCTTCCTGTAAATTCCCTTTATTATATTTAGGTATTTTCCCTGTATT
Source organism: Sigmodon hispidus (assembly GCA_004025045.1). Taxonomy (NCBI): domain Eukaryota; kingdom Metazoa; phylum Chordata; class Mammalia; order Rodentia; family Cricetidae; genus Sigmodon; species Sigmodon hispidus. The sequence goes on from PVIH01016476.1 coordinate 38,983, forward strand.
CCTGATCCCTCCAGAGCTTTAATTATAAAGGAGTGTCAGATTTTGTCAAACAATTTTCAGCATTGAAGAATATGATCATGTGGTTTTTTTTTCCTTCAGGTTGTTTATATGATGGATGACATTTACAGTTTTTTGTATGTTGAACCATCCCTGCATTTCTGAGATGAAGCATACTTGGTCATGGTAGATTATATTTTTTATATATTGTTATATACAGTTTGCTAAAATTTTGTTGAGAATTTTAGCATCAATATTCGTGAGGGAAATAGGTCTGTAGTTCTTCTTCTGTTTGTGTCTTGAGTGGCTTGATAATTAGGGTAATTGTGGCCTCATAAAAGGAATTTGGCAATATTTCTTCAGTTTCTACTGTGTGAAATAGTTCTAGAAGTAATGATTGTAATTCTTCTTTGGATATCTTGTAGAATTCTGCACTGAAACCATCTTTACCTGGGCTTTTTTGTGGAGGAGTCTTGTAATGACTTCTTTGATTTTCTTAAGGGTCATAGGTCTGCTTCGGTTATTAATCTGTACTTCTTTTAATTTTAGTAAAAGGATACCTGTCCAGAGCTGACAGTTTCTTCTAGGTTTTTCACTTTTGTGGATTATAGGTTTTCAAAGTATTAATTGATAATTCTCTGGATTTCCTGGGAGTCTATTGTTATGTCCTCCTTCTCTTTGATTTTGCTCATTTAGATACTCTCTCTCTGTTTTTTGATTAGTTTAGATAAGGGCTTATATATCTTTTTGAGTGTAGTGGTATTTCATTAAAGTAATGGAAACACTAATTAATACAGCCACACTACAGTCCCCATAATGATAGTGCTGCTGCACAGTAAAAAGTTTTTGCTAATATTTATTTGATTTTTTCTCAAATAAAAGGAGAAAATAATTATTTTAGTGCATAGTTTAAGGGCATCATCATGGCAGAAAAGCATGATAATAAGCATGATTAGTAGATGTGGCCACAGGAGCTTGCTCATATCTGAGTACTCTAGAGCATTTACTTTCTGAATTGTTTAAAAAAGTAACTTTCTTTCCTTCTCTTCTTTTCTTTCTTTTCTTCTTTCTTTCTTTCTTTCTTTCCTCCTTTCTCTTTCTTTCTTTCCTTCTTTCTTTCTTTCCTTCTTTCTTTCTTTCCTTCTTTCTTTGCCTTGGTGTTTACCTGAAACTGGACATAAGGCGAATTGTGAGCTGCCATATGGGTGCTGGGACATGAACCCTGGTTCCCTGGAAGAACAATTAGTGCTCTTAACCACATCTCTCCAGCCACTTGAATTTTTTTTTTGAGAGTAATTGGTGGTTTGGGTTGGGTTTTCCTTTCTCCTTCCAGTTAGATCAGATTGACTGCAAAGCCTGGCTTGTTTCTTTCCTCCTATTTCTTCTTGCAATGCCTGTCTTTCCTGTTTCTTCCATTAGTGCCTGCCTGGTGGGTTCTCTTTGCTGACACTAAGGGTCAACTTGAATACTTAAAACATCCAAGGCAGAGTGCAGTGGAAATTCCCCACTTGCCTGGAAAATTACTGACTTGAGGTAAACAACTTGAACCCAGGTGCCTGGAAAATTACTGACTGAAGATAAACAACTCACTGGCACTGGATGTTAAGCACAGAACATTTGCAGAGCCCCACAACTGAGAACTGCTTTATATATTGTGGTAGTTCCCTGACATGCAAGGGAGGAAAGTCTGACATCTGGATTATTGCTTATTGCTTATTTAATTGCAGCACAGGTAAATAAAAGTTGAAATTCTTCTTTATTTGGGGCCTTTTACTTTGGAACTTTTACACTAGCCTCCAAAGTTTATTTCCTATAGCTTCCTTTTCTCCTTCACCTCCCCAAAATATCTGCTTCATTATCCCTTCCTTTTAAGAAAACTAATTTTTAGTTTACAGTAGACAGGTTAATGTGTGTTTTTCCAAGTAAAAGTTAAAGATATCAAGTGTCTTTTTTTCAAAAATCTATATTTCATTAATAAATGCTATTTTATTTATCCAGTTGAATGTTGAAGCTACTTTTGTGAGAACCTCAGAAGTGACCAAGATATGATCTTCACACTCAGCATAGCAGTTAACTACTAGAGGAAGGTAAGACATATACAGAAGGATAAAAATGATGCAGATTATGTGAATAAATAGATTGTGAAGGGAAGTTGGAGGCAAGTGCATCCTTTGCAGCAGAGCAGAATCAGGTGGCTATGTTTGAAGACAATGATCTTTGATGGTGAGAGCCCAGTGAGAGACTGGGCTCTCACATTTGTATAGTCTATTCCTTATTTATCCTAATATCCAAAGAGGTAGGCTCTGAGAATAAGGCCAGGAGATTAAGAACTTTGTTCAAGGACATAGATCTTGAAAGGGCTATGGAGCTTCTGGGATTTTTCTGTTGGGGCAGATTAGTTTGTTCCTTTTCTTTTTTAACTAACATTTCTTAGTTTTTTCTTACCTTTAGGTTTTGTATATGTGTGTGTGTGTGTGTGTGTGTGTGTGAGTGTGTGTGTATGTGTTCCTGTGTACACATGCCATAGTGTGTGTGTATGTTGTAGGACAATATTTGGGATTCGCTGTGCCTGATTGACCTTAAATCTCCTTTTGAGAGAGGCTGTCATGGGCCATCTGAGTCACACTCATCTAGGCTGTTTGCCTTTTGTTCTTGCTGGTAGCATCTCCAGGAATGTTCTTGTGTTACATCCTGGTGGGATGACCTGCCTAAGGACAGCATGGCCTGTTTTGTGCACTGTAATTAGAATACTTCTGGTACATTGTCCTTCCTGTTGTGAGTCTATTGAGTAGAGAAATTGTATTCAGTTGTTAGAGTGATAGACCCTAGAATCAGGTTACTATCCTCGGGAAGGGGAGCCTCAAGAACCCTGACTCCAGTCCTATTGATGCAAATAGCAAGAGGATTTATTTCGTCTGTACAGGAGTGCCACCTCCCTGCCTCAGGAGCAAGGGAGTAGCAGTGATTAACAAACTCATATCTCTTTGAAGGCTAAAACCATAAATTCACCATAGCACCTGGGGCAATACATTTTTGGGAGCCAAAGTTGACTCCCAACAATAAGTGATTGGTAATATTAAAGGTCATACTATAATCATCATGGGGTTGACTTAAGTTCATCTGTTTAGGGGGTTTTCACAACCGGGTGTTGGTCACAGCTATTCTGCTTGGAACTTCTGGTATTTTAATCACAGGTTTGGCCATTATGTCCTATCTGAGTTGATTACAGCTATCTGGGCTGGGTCACTCTGTTTCCTGGGACAGACTTTTAGAATTCTAGTTCTTGTTTTCATGGGAGGAGTCCTCTGCCAAATGCCTGAACTGAATTCCTGGGTGAGGCCTTAGAACCCAGGATTCTTCAAGAATTGGCTATGGAGAGCATTTTAAGTAAAAGGCAAAAGTGTCAGGAGAGGTATGCCTTGGACAGGGGTCACTAACACTTCTCTTGAGTCTTAGCTTTAAGTGTCAGTTTGAACTTGATTTTCCAAAGTGTGATTTTGGCAATAGAATTCTTGCTCCCTGCACCTACCTTCCCTCTCTTTCTTCTCTCCCCCTCCTTCCTTCCCTTCTTCTTTCTTTTTTAATGCTAACTGATGGATGAAAGGCAAGGTTACTGTGAGTGCTGCCACCCCTGTGTAAGCTGCCTGGGTGATGTGATGATGGTAGCTGAACCAGACAGGAAGCAGCGGTCCTCTGTGCTCTCTGATTTACCTCCCCATACTGCTTTCTGCCTTGCTTTTTCTTGTTCATGGGCTGTAATCTGTGAACCAAATAATCTCTTCCCTCCTGAAGTTGCTTTAATCATGTTGTTTATCACAGAACAGAAAGCAAACTAGAGCAGCTTTAAACATCTGAATTATCTCTTCAGATCCATTATACACATGCTTCCCTCTCTGTAGATGAAGGGGGCAGGACCAGACAAAGATCCAAGAGTATGAGTATAACATTGCTAATTACAGTGCCAGTCACAAGTGGAGTGTGGAAATCCAGGCTTAGAGGGTGTCAGAGTTTGACTTCATCCTCCCAATGAAGTGAGGGGAGACACAGGGAATGACTGATGGGAAGAACAAAGGGGGAAATAGGAACATGTATTTGTTATTTTTCTCATTGATATGACCAAATACCTGACAAATAACTCTTGGGAAGATAAGATAATTTGCCTCACATATTAAGAGTACACGGTCTATGGTGATGGAGAAGGGATGATGGGAGAAATAGCGCATAGCATTGGCAGTGAAAGATTGCTTATATCTGGGTATATCTGGTAGCAGAAATGCTGACATTAGCCTGGTTTTCCTTTCTACTCCTCTTTATTCATTCTGGGCTTATAGCCTGCTAGAGACATCACCCAGTTTGGGGAGTCTCTTCTCTCCTTAGTTAATTCTTTCTGGAAACACCATCAGATATGTCCAGAAGTGTGTCTTCCAGGTGATTCCAAATATAGTGACATTGACAGTGAAGGTTAATCATCACAAAAGCAGGGCTAAGGAGTTTGGAAAACAGGGACATTGTGCTGACTCTGGGGTATAGGGCAATTATGCTGTCACCTCAGTTTCCTCACAGGATAGAGGACTTCCCAAAGAGTGCTGCAGTTGTTACCTCTGGAGAGCCTTTCATTATGCCCTCTTCATATACAGCTTTTCTAAACTGTGGCAGAACTATGGCTGCCCTGCCTTGGAATGTTGTTTGTCTTTCTCATTAAAGGTATTGGGAAGATCCCTGTTCTCTTGGCTGCCCAAATAAAATTTCATAGAATTTTGATGTTTTATGTAGAAATGTAATCTTTGCATATGTATGTTTTAATATTAAATACTGACTTAAGTGATTATCAGATAAAATGTTATGATTTTTAAAAGAAATATTGTATTCAAATGGGATTTTTCAGAAAATGCTTGCTAGAGCCCCAAGGCTTTCTGCAGCTACATGTTCCTCTGGGAAGAGTAGAGTTGTGACAGCAGAAAGAATATCTCCAGTAGTTCTTGGCTCTGCAGTTCACATATCTGGAGGACTCTGTGCTGACAGGCTGTGCTTTGAATGTGCCTTCAAAGATGTATGTCCCAAAAGCCTAGTCCTCAAATGCACTTTTGTGTCTGTACATACCTGTGGTATATGTGTACATGCCGATGTACATGTGAGTACATGTACATATTTATGAGTGTGCATGGAAGATAGAGGTAGATGCCAAGTGCTTTTCTTAGTTGCTCTTCTTATTTTTTGAGATGAGGTATCTCACTGAACCTGAGGCACATCACTTTGTCTAGACTATCTGGCTGGTGAGCTCTGGATATGTGTCTCCCCTGTGCTGAGACTACAGATATCCTCCAAATTGCCGTTTTTTAATAAATGATTCTGGGATGTTAACTTCATCTCTTCATGCTTTTGTTGCAAGAATTTTATCCACTGAACCATTTCCCAGCATCCCATATGCTCTTTTTTAATTTAAAAACAAAAACAAAAGCAAAAGACAAGTCTTCTCTGTGTAGTAGTTCCAGCTGTCCTGGAACTTGTTTTGTAGACCAGGCTGGCCTCAAACTCATAGAGACTCATCTTCCTCTGGGATTGAAGGTGTATGCCACCACCACTGGGCTCCCATGAATTCTTTGTTGGAAATTATAAGTAGGTTTAAATTTAAAGGGAGGTAATGGATTGACAGTGAAGGCATAAAGATGTAGTCCCTATGATGGCATTTGCAACCTTATGGTAAGAGGGTAGCACAAAGTACACATACTTTGTTTCATCATGTGGTGCCTTCTTCCATCTCAGGGTGTTACACAAGTTCCTCACCACACACTGGTGCCAATTTGACTTTCCAGCCTCCAGAACCAGAAGATAAATTCATCCCTCTCTGTTATAAAACTTGGTGTGTGCTGTTCCATTAGACCAATAGAAAGGATTAATACAGCTGCTCTGTCCACTCACTGACCAGAAGAACAAACCTGAGAGGGCCCAGCCTCTTTGCTGAGAGTCAAGAGCTGTGAAATGGTGATTGGAGCTGGTTGATTTGTCAACATCTTTGTATATGAGTCTAGATGGAGTGGTAGATGCCTCACATTAGCATTATTTAGTCATTAAGAGATTCTAATTGGAGACTAACATGTGTCCTCATCACAGTTGACCTTATTTATGGAATAGTTGACATTTGAATGTCAAATTTGCATTAGTGAATTCTCTTCTCTAAAAACCACTTTAGTATGTAAGTAAAGAATGTGCAGCAGGGAAAGATATACATGATGTGCTGATGATTGCCAGCAAGATGTGCCTTTCTTCAGTAGACAGAAATGAGAGTGCTGGTAGGTTTCTTTGTCTAATTAGAAGATATCAGCAAAAAGATTGATCCAAAAAGAAAAGATTGAGCCCCTCAGATCAGCAGAAAGGTACAGTTTTCCTGCTTATTAACACACATGGCTCAATAGTGGAGATACTGTGCTCAAATTCTAGAAAAATGGGCTCTTTCCCCAAGAAACATGAAGGTGGAAA
>PVIH01016477.1:0-45450 GCA_004025045.1 Sigmodon hispidus
AGGGAGGAGGAAGGAAGGAGGAAGGGAGGGAGGAGGAAGGAAGGAGGAAGGGAGGAAGGAGGAAGGGAGGAGGAAGGGAGGAAGGACCTTTTGGAGCCTCCTTTAGAAAATATACATTCAGGTATTGTTCTCAGACACAATTATTATGTATACTCAAGAACACCCCCTCCTCCGCCGACAGCTCTAGAAATAACATATGGTCATGGACTAAGAAAAAAAGAAAATGTGTGCCATGTGCATGAACAAGTAGCCCACACTGTTCTGCATTTCCCATGGGATGAAAAATAAAGATTGGAACAATATTCTTAAATCCTGTTTAACTTCTGAAGAGTTGTCAGTTAGGACGCTCTCACAAACATGCCTAGTACTTCTTAAGATGGAACCAAGAATGAATAAAAAAAAGAGGATCAATTGCTCTGAGAATTGAATGAAGTGCATGAAATACACATTGTCTTGAGACTAGCAAATCATTCCAGAAAAGAACTAAAATGAGAGCTAGACAGGCTTACTTCATTTTAGATAATATCATACTTCAGCATTTCATTGTGATGTTAAATTTCCTATTTATTGTTCTAACAACATATGTGTGATTCATGGCTTGAGTGCATATGAAATGCTCACTTTCCGTTCTTGGGGATCTCAAAGAGAACTCAGAAAAAAGTACCGAATTATTCTTCCTGTCATTTCTTGCACCAGCTGTAACTATGGTTTGTGAAACAAAACCAGACATTCTTTAAGTATGGACATTGTCTTTCTTTGGCATTTAAAAAACTGACTTAGACAGATATACTTCCAGAGTCTTCAGAGTTTGGACAGTTGTCATCCTCTGTTGCAGCCATCATGTACCTGTGGTTTCACAAGTTGGCCAAAGGATGAGAACAAACACTTCTTGGGGTTATCAACAATAACACAGAACTAAACAACATGCTCTAAGTAGAACAGAGTTAAACAATTCAATCTCCACAGTGTATCAATGCCTACTGTGCTGGTTGTCTTCATTGAAAAGTATTATGCAAATATATTATGAAGATTATTCACTGGGAACACATAATTGACTTTTAACTCTATTCTGCCCTTTTTATTTCTCCTTTCTTTTTTTTTTTCTTTTTTGAAAAGGATTAACTGACACAGTTTTGCTTTCCAACCTGAAACCAAACACACTACTTTCCATCTCAGCATCCAGGATATGTACTAATGGGTTGGAACATGGCTCAGTAGTTAAGAGCACATTCTAGCAGAGAATCTAAGATTGGTTCCAGAACCTGTATGGGCAGCTCGCAATAGCATGTAAAAACTAGCTTCAGGGTATCTGACACCATCTTCTGGTGTTGCCAAAAACTTTCATATATGTAGTACACACACATACACACACACTCACACACACACTCATTCATGTGCCCACATACATACACACAATTTAAAATAAAATCTTTTAAGAGGTAATATACACTAATCTTATATATAAACTTATCTATATGCATAATTGATTAAGAATATTAAGTTTTAATGTTAAATAATTCTCATTCTGATAATAATATTAACTAAATGGCAATTTTCTTAAAATCTTTTGTTTTAATCTTGTCATTATATCAAAATTTCTCTTGTAAGTGTAACTATTAAAAGTTGATTATTGAGAAAGATGCCAATTACTAGAACCTTATAACCCTGTTAGCATAAATAGGAATCAACATGGAATGTCAGGAGTGTCTCTTTACTGACTGCATGAGCAATATTATTGGACCAGGTATTCAAAGTCACAGATAGTAGTGGATGAACAAAGTCAAGGGCCTTCATAGTTACTTTCAGCCTTAATAAAGAATTGACTCCTCTCCTGATGCTGTTACAATCCTATTTTCTATCACTTCCCTTTCTTCTTTATTACTGTTCTTGAAAGGAAAGTTGAAGGTTAAAATTTTATGTACTTTTATTACCAAGTTTCCAGCACATGTGGCATCTTGTAAAATGTATCACTGGGTGCCCTGCCCATGGTTTATTTCCAGCTCCAGATTATTATCAACTAATGTTATAAAGTCCTGGCCAGCTCAAGGTGGACTGACATCTCATACAGGTTCCTTCACATGGTGAATGCCATGATGATCATAACAAAGAGGAAGTGATTCCAAGGGATTAGTAGGACATAGACTTTTATATCCATTTTCTAAAATGACTTATGAAATCATCTCAAATTCTTTTTCATTGAAAAGTATTCTTTATTGAGGTACTTTCTCTGTGTTTGCATTTTTAATGGTTGTACACGTTAATCCTTTCACCTGAGATTTCCTATCTACTATATTAAATGAAAAAGCTTTAGTTATTCCCATAGATTGAAAATAGCTTGTACACTGTACCTTTCAAAGTCTGATCTTATATCCCATAATCTGCTCTCAAGACTTCTACGGTTGGGGATAAAAATGTGTCAATGATTTTTTTAAATGATATTTTTATTATTTGGTGATTTTTTTACATCATGCAACCCATCAAACTCAGTTATCATTCCTCTCAGTTTCATTCCCACTCTCATGATCTCCCCATTAACAAAAGAGCTCATTCATGCTGCTTATTTACTTACTGAAGCATAATTAAACTCCCAGTGAGAAAATGAGTTCTTCCTCACCCACACCCCTGCCAGAGGCCATCAATGCAGAAGCAAGGCACTGTGTCATTTACCTATGTTCTAGCTTGGAGCTGTTGCATACAATGGCATCTTTCTTTTATTTTTTTAATCCACTAATGAGTGAGTACATCCCCTGCTTATCATTTTTGGATTTGTGGTACCTCGTTCAGGAGAATATTCTCCAAATTCATCCATTTGCCTGCAAATTTTAGGATATCATTTTTTTCTTACTGCTGAGTAGTACTCCATTGTGTAGATGTACCACAGTTTGTTAATCCATTCTTCAGTTGAGGGGCGTCTAGATTGTTTTCAGGTTCCTTCTATTATAAATAATGCTGCTATTAACATAGTTGAGCTAATGCTATTGGGGTTCAAATGTGCATCTTTAGGGTATATGCCTAAAAGTGGATCATTGGGGAGATTGACTCCTAGTTTTCTGAGAAACTGCTATACTGAGTGGTTGAACAAGTTTAAACTCCCACCAACAATGGAGGAGTGTTCCACTTGCTCTGCATCCTTTCCAACATAGGCTATCTTCTGTGTTTTTAATCTTAGCCATTCTGACAGGCATAAGGTGATATCTCAGAGTTGTTTTGATTTTTATTTCTTTGATGGCTAAAGATGTCGAGCACTTTTTCAAGTGCCTTTCAGACATTTGTAATACTTCTACTGAGAATTCCCTTTTTAGTTCTGAACCCCATTTTTTTGATTGGGTTATTTAGAGTTTTGGGCTCTAGTTTCTTGAGTTCTTTATATATTTTAGAAATCAATCCTCTGTCACTTGTAGGGCTGGCAAAAATCTTTTCCCATTCTGTAGGTTGTTGTTTTGTCTAATTGACTGTGTCCTTGACCTTACAGAAGCTTCTCAGTTTCAGGAGGTCCCACTTATTGATTGTTGTCCTTAGTGTCTTTGCTGCTGGTGTTATATTTAGGAAGTGGTCACCTGTGCCAGTGTGTTTGAGGGTATTTCTCACTTTCTTTTCTTTTCAAAGTCAGCACAGCTGTTTTTATGTTGAAGTCTTTGATCCACTTGGATTTGAGTTTTGTATATCAGGGTTATTGTGGCCTCATCAAAAGAGTTTGGCAATATTCTTTCATTTTCTACTGTATGTAACAGTTTGAGGAGTATTGATATTAGCTCTTCTTTGAATGTCTGGTAGAATTCTGTACTGAAACCATGTGGGCCTGGGCTTTTTTTATTTTGGAGACTTTTAATGACAGCTTCAATTTCCTTTGGTGTTATAGGTCTGTTTAGGTCTTTAATCTGATCATCATTTAATTTTGGTAAGTGGTACCTGTCCAGAAAGCTATCCATTTCTTCTAGGTTTTACATTTTTGTGGAGTATAGATTTTCAAAATATGATTTGATAATTCTCTGGATTTCTTGAGTGTCTGTTGTTATGTCTCCCTCTTCATTTCTGATTTTGTTAATTTGGATTCTCTCTCTCTCTGCTTTTTGGTTAGTTTGGATAATGGTTTATTTGTCTTGTTGACTGTCTCAAAGAACCAACTCTTTGATTCATTGATTGTTTGTGTTGTTCTTTTTGTTTCAATTGTGTTAGTTTTGGCTCTAATTTTGGTTATTGCCTGGCATCTATTCCTTCTAGGTGACTTTGCTTCTAATTGTTCTAGGACTTTCAGCTGTGCTGATAGTTCTCTTGTGTGGGATTTCTCTAGTCTTTTCATATAGGCATCTAGTGCTATGAATTTTTCTCTTAAGACTGCCTTCAATGTATCCCATAAGTTTGAGTATGTTGTGGATTCATTTTCATTAAATTCTAGGAAGTCTTTGATTTCTTTCTTAATTTCTTCCTTGACCCGGAGGTGGTTCAGTTAAGTGATGTTTAGTTTCCATGAGTTGGTAGGCTTTCTCTAATTTTTGATGTTGTTGAACTCTAACTTTAGACCATGGTGATCTGATATGGTACAAAGAGTTATACCCATTTTTTTCTATCTGTTAATATTTGCTTTGTGATCTAGTATGTGGTCAATTTTAGAGAAAGTTCCATGGGGTGCTGAGAAATATGTATATTCCTTTTTGTTTGGGTGAAGGGTTCAGTATATATCTAGTAAGTCCATTTGGGTCATTACTTCTGCTAGATCCCTTATTTCTCTGTTGAGTTTCTGTCTGCTTGACCTATCCAAGGGTGAAAGTGGGGTATTAAAGTTTCCCAGTATTAATGTGTCAGGTTGGATATGAGGTTTGAACTTAAGTAGTGTTTCCTTTACACATGTAGGTACCCTTGTGTTAGAAGCATAGATATTCAGGATTGAATTTTGTCTTGGTGGATTTTTCCTGACATGAATTAGTAGTGCTCATCCTGGTCTCTTTTTATTGATTTTAGTTTAAAGTATATTTTGTTAGATATTAGAATAGCTACACTGATTTGTTTCTTAGGAGTATTTGATTAAAAAGTCTTTCCCAACCCTTTACTCTATCCCTGTGTCTGTCTTTGAAGTTGAGGTGTGTTTCTTGTATGCAGAAGAAGGATGGTTTCTGTTTTTTTATTCATTGTGCTAAGGTGTGTCTTTTCATAGGTGAATTGAGTCCATTGATATTAAGGGATATTACTGACCAATGATCAATATTTCCTGTCATTTTTGGTAGTATCTTGTATTTACTTTGGGGGGGGGAGTTTCTTCTGTGGGCTTATCAATTGTCTGTGGTTACATGGGTGTTTGTGGTTTCCTTAGGTTGGAGTTTTCCCTCTAGGGCTTTTTGTAGAGCTGGATTTGTTGTTAGGTATTGTTTAAATCTGGTTTTATCTTGAAATATCTTGTTTACTCCATCTATGTTGATTGATAGTTTTGCTGGGTACAGTAGTCTACGTTGGCATCCATGCACTTTAAGTGTCTGTATAATGTCTGACCAGGACCTTCCTGCTATCATTGTTTCCATTGAATTGTTGGGTGTTTTTCTGATGGGTCTGCTTTTGTAGGTAATTTGACCTTTTTCCTTTGCAGCTCTTCATATTTTGTTGTTGTTGTGCTGTGGGCTTACTAGTTTGATTATTATATGGCGAGCAGATCTTTTTTGTGGGTCTAGTCTATTTGATGTTCTGTAGGCTTCTTGTACCTTTATAGACATTTCCTTCTTTATGTTGATGTAGTTTTCTTCTATGATTTTGTTGAAAATATTTTCTCTGCCTTTGAGCTGGAGTTCTTCTCCTTCTTCAATTCCAATTATTCTCAGGTTTGGCATTTTCATGGTGTCCCAGATTTCTAAGACATTTTGTGTTATGACTTCTTTTGGTTTTTGTGTTTTCTTTAACTGATGTATCTATTTTCACTATTGAGTCTTCCACTCCAGAGATTCTCTCTTCCATCTCTTGGATTCTGTTGGTTATGCTTAAATTTGTGGTTCCAGTTATTTTTCCAGGTTTTCTATTTCAAGCTTTGTCTCGGTTTGTGCCTTCTTTATTGTTTCTATTTCAATTTTTAATTCCTGAAATGTTTCTTTCACCTGTTTGTTTTCTTTTCCTTAATTTTCTTTATTTTCTTTTAGGGATTTGTTCATCTCTTCTTATTTTCTATTTATAATTTCTTCTATTTCTTTAAGGGAGATTTTTATATCCTCTTTTAGGGGTTCTATTAGTTTCATAAAGCTGTCTTTAAGGTCATTTACTGCTATTTCCTCTTCGTTGTTATGTTCAGGTCTTGAAGCTATAGAACCACTTGCTTCTTCTGGTGGTGTCTTGTTGAACTTTGTATTGTTGCATGTATTCTTGCACTGGAATCTTCCCATTGTTTCCTCAATTCACTTTTGGTTAGTTCTTGGTCGGTTCTTAGTGAGTTGTTGGTCTGAGGGCTCTTAATCAGCTGTGTGTTCAGAGGGCCAACTGTTCTTATGAGGTCACCATGCTATTATGCCAGCTGTGGTCTGAGCAGATTGTGTTCTGCCACGGAAGCTGTGCCCTGTCTCAAGGTCTGAGTTCAGGGAGCAGAAGTCACTGCTTGACCTAAGGGGGGATGATGCTCACCTCTGACCTCTCAGCTGTGCACCCAGGGACTCAGCTGCTCTGGAGCTATGATACTGCTGTTACACCAGCCATAATCTGAGCAGACTGTGTTCTGCCCCGAAGCTGCGCCCTGTCTCAGGGCCTGGGATCAGGGAAAATGTGTCACTGTTAAGAGCATTTGTTTACCAATCTTTGTGTCCACACTGTTCACTGGGGTAGACCACAGTGTCCTTATGTTCACAAACATTGATAATATATCCAGCTATATTGAATCTAATTGAAAACAAGTACAATTGTGCTATTGTTTACTTCCACACAGTAGATAAAACATTTAAAGCTACTGTATTGATTTGATAATTTGTTAAGTTGTTAATAAATTTAGACACTAGTCAATCAATGTACACAGATTTCTTGAAGGTCACAAGTTACCTATCTTATTTTTAACTCTGAGCTTAGAGCTACATAATTCTGACTTTTTATATTAAATGCAATTTGATAAGTGAAAGTCTTCCCAACATGTATCAGATAGTCAAATATGGTTGGTCTGAAGGCTCTTAATCAGCTATGTGTTAAGAGGGTCAACTGCTCTTATGAGGTCACAGTGCTATCATGCCAGCTGTGGTCTGAGCAGACTGTGTTCTGCCACCGAAGCTGTGCCCCGTCTCAAGGCCCGGGTTCAGGGTGCCCAAGATTTTGGCCGAGTCCCACCTTATATCCTTTAAGATGAGGGTCAGAGTGGTAAAACTATCACTATAGCTAAGAGAATCTTTCTTCTAAAATTTAGCCAATACTTATTCTGAAAAATAATGTCCCTGGAGTTTTTCTTTCTCTTAAGCTGTTCTTTTCTTTTCTATCGAAAACAAAAGTAATAAACTCAGTGCTACTGATGTGAATCATGGCTGAACCTCTTTGTGGAGAGGTAAAGTCTCCATGTCAGGATCTCAAGGATCCCATAATATCAGCAGTCCTATTTCAGGACCCAGAGTGGCCAATCTAAGCGTAGAGATAGAGTTCAGTTGGTAGAGTACAAGTTATCATGCACAGTCAGGTTCAATTCTAGCAACTATGTGTAGTGGTATAAGACTTTAACCTAACTCTAGGTGGATGTGGAGGAAGGATAAGCAGAAGTTCAAGGTTCTCCTAGCTACATAGTCTGGAACATGTGAAATCCTGAGACAGAAAAAAAAAGTACAACCTGAAGTGATCATGCCAAAAGAAGGGGAAATATTTGGCAGAGTAGGAATAACACCCAGGATAGACTCACTAATGTGTCACCTGTAGTTCCCATTATTAATGATGAAACTTTTGTTCTCCTGAGGCTGCATTTCTCAGCAGAGGAAGTTAAGTAAGCAATACTTTTCAATGGCTTCTCATAGAAATTACTAGGGAGCTCTGACCATGTTCCTGCTGCCAACAATTTCTTCCAAACTCAAAATACTAACTTCTTTGGCCCAAAGGATGAAAGCAGTATTAATACAAATATAACATGGATGGTTAAAAAAATATGGTGTACTCAAACTGTGAACCTTTAGAAGGAAGAGTTCATGTCAACAGGCAGAAGGCCCATTTAAAGAAAAGTTGAATTTGATGGAATTTGAACGTGAGAAAGACTCCTTAGTGGCTGAGGGAGGAGCCAGAAGAGCAACCAGTTAGAGCTCACCCTGGAGGACAATAGGACAGAAGCAAGAAGCCATTACCCTAGAGAAAATTTAAGCTGCACAGGAGACTCTGCACTTCTATGAAACCTAAGGGACCATTTACACACTTGTAAATACTCAGGCAGTGAGCTTTAGAGAAGAAATCAGAGAACATATTTGTTATTTGATGACTCTCTCTTTTCTCTATAACATGCACTTGGATGGGAAATGTGGCATTTCTCTGTCCCTTTACATCATCCTGTAATAAAAAGTAGTGATGAGCATTTTTCCTATGCCCTAAATCAAGTCTCCTATAACAAATTAATAAGGTAAATGCATTTATAATGTTTTGTTAAGGTAACTTTGGCTTCAAAGTTATGTTATATCTTAAATGTCAGAAGATGAGTGGGTAATTGTTTTAACTCATGTTGGAATATACTGAAACATATTTCTCTTTTTCCTCTTATCCCCTTAGGCAAATAGAAAGTCTCAGGTTGGTATGAGAAAACTTCTACTTGGTTGGGAAAAAAGAGAAAAACACATTCATAAATTATAAAGTATAATCCACATTTTAAAAGCAGCTATCTTATGAAAGAAAGACAACAATCATTTTGGGAAAGGAAGGCATTTAGGGGAAGGAAGTCCTTATAATTTTGGCTTGTCATTGCTCAATACCTGCTGTGTACTTGACAAGCCCATATATGGGTCCTACCAGCCTGGATTTCATAGTATGTGTTTTCATGGGTGTCATAGAATTAAATGAAGGAACATAGAAGAGTCTATTACTTAGGACTTAACATATAATAGGAATGAGTGATAGAGCAGGTTGAAAGATACAATTTGCCAGTTCTCCAGCCTTGCTTTTGTCTGTTTATGCCTGTTATAATTGCTGTCATTGTGTTTTGCTGCTGAACCCATCTCCATGCTCATGCTTAAGTGCAGAAAAAGCAAACTCATTTGGTCACTGTCTGTTAGACAGTCTCACCCTTGACCTTCCCATGCACCCATGTGAGAGTCCAAGAGAACTAAAGAATCTACAAATAACTGATGTTCACAGGCTCATTTAGTGACAAATGTATTGACACTTGCTTATTTCTGAAAATAAGTAATCACTGCAGTCACTTAGAACAACCAAAACTCCCTGACTATGTCAGCTAATATAGAATTTGCTTAAGAGAACACTATATTTTATTCATTTAAGCTGGCTCCCATGGGGTAATCTCTCTCTATTTAAGAAAATGAAGTTGTGACTCAGGAGCTGACTAAAAGGACTGGTGGGCTATAGAACACTTGCCCCCTGAGTCACCAGTTCAAATGTGACCCCAAATTGCAAACATCTGATGTTGTTTGCTAGTCTCAGCCCGTTCAGTGCAGAAAGAGCAGCCACATCATCTGCCATCAGATGCCACCACAATTGGTTGCTGTTGCCAGTGGCAAAACAGGGACAAAACACACAGCACAGACTTACCTTCATCTCCTTAGTGTTTCAAGGACACTGACAACACAATCCTAATGTCCAAGATCCATTTTCTAAAGTCATCATGTACTTTTCAGAAAGTGTAGGTAGTTTTTAAATGGGTCTCAAATAACATTTAAGAGAAATATTTTTGTTTCACCAAAATGTTATTGGAAAGGTTATTTTGGGCAAAGCTCAGCTTGTAAAGTGCTTCTCTCTTTCTTCTCTCCTCTCCCCTCCTCTCCTCTCCCTTCCTCTTCCCTCCCCTCCTCTCCCCTCCCCTCCCCTCCCCTCCTCTCCTCTCTCCTCCTCTGCTCTCCCTTCCTCCTTCCTCTCCTCTCCTCTCTTCTCCTCTCCTCTCTTCTCTTCTCTTCTTCCTTCCTCTCCTCTCCTCTCTCTCATCTGGAGAGATTGCTCAGTTGTTACACTTATTGCTCTTAGAGAAGATCCAGTACCCACACAGCAGCTCACAGCTACCTGTAACTACACTTGTAGAGGATCCTATGCCTTTTTCTGACTTCCTGTGTCAATGCATAGACGTGAATATTCATGATATCATGAATCTCCTTTACATCAGTTCTGTGTCTTAAGTGGTAAAACTATTGGGAAAATTAGTTACTGTGATCTGTGCTCTGATGATGGTGATACAGAGATTCAGGAACCTCAGCTTAGCCAGGACTGACCAGAGCATAGCTAATCAGCGGGGGACTCAAGCACTTTCTCCTGTTTGTTTTTTACTGGCAAAGCCGCTCTACTTCTTTCAATTGCCTACAGTTTTCACAACCCACATCACTGTCTGTTTCCTCCTTGGTCATTTCCTGTGCCTTTTATGTGGCGGCATTTTTACGTACAGATTAATTCTCAGAGCATATTGATCAAGTCAACAGTTAGATAATTATATTTGGAGTCAGTAGATTGAAATCTCCTCAGAGTCTTCACCCAAGCTTTACTTGTGAATTATGTATTTTAAACATTTTAAAAATTGTTCATGGGAGGTAGTAATTAGTGGGCCAGCGAAAGGGCTCAGAGAGTAAAGGTGATTGCTTCCAAGCTCTGTGATTTGAGTTTGAACCCCAGGATCTACATGGTGGAGGGAGAGAGCCAACACCATCTGTACACTGTGGCACCCCTCACACACCACACACACACACACATACACACACTAAATAATAAATAAATAGATAAATTAATTAATAAAATATAATTTTAAAATAGAAACCATTAGCTGTTTTTATGTGGTAAGTCAGACAAATGGAACCTGAACTATGTGTTCAGAATGACTCATAAGAAAATTAAGACTGGAAACAAGTCTCTTGTTGATCGTTCAAGTCTGAATTATTGAAGAATGATAACTGTTTCTTTCTTTCTTTTTCTTTGTTTTTGAGGCAGGGTCATACTCTGTAGCCCTTGCTGTCCTGGAACTTGCTATGTAGACAAGGCTGACCTCAGTCTCAAAAGTTCACCTAACTTTGGCTATTGTTCCTTAACCAGCATATCCTCATCTTATTCATTTAGTGTTCCATGAGAATAAATCATCTTTAAAATTCTAAGTATGAACAATCTTCCTTGGAGAAATAGATATTTAATGTGAAGCAAAATATACTTCCTCTGAACTTTATGTAGTCATGGAGGAATGCTCAAAAAGCTAGTGTTCCACTGAATCAGTTTCCAGTTGACTACATCAAGGAATCATTGCCTCCTGCTGACGAAAACCTTAGGAAAAAGGAATAGATGGGTTCAAGAGCTTTCCCGTATGGAACATATTTTTCTTATGGCTAGAGTCAGGGTAGCCAGCATCTCAGGCGGACCAGCTATGATTGCTTCAGTGGTTATCACTAACAAGTCTAAGTACTAAAGACAGCAACTGAAGGTTTTAGCTTAGGCATCTACCAGGTAGCAAAGACTGTGTACCTCTGAAATGTGAGTAGTTTATGTATTCAAGTTCAAGGACTGAAAGTCTTTTATATCAAACATATTCATGCATGAGCCAATGCAACCTGATAATGACATTTAGGTAGGTGATTAGTTTAACAACATGCTTTAGCTGGAGAAGCCAGCATACACTGTGTTGAATACACACTTAGACCAAAAGCAACAGCCACTGCATAAGAACACCATAAGGGTTATGAGGCATGGACCATTAAATTTAATAGGTTATAAAGCAGGATTAAATAACAAACACATTCCATCATCCAGTCACAGTGAAGAGCCTTACCTGGTAGGGTGAGGTCAAGATCAAAATTCATAAATATTCAGGGGGTTCTAAAAGGTGCACATGCATGAGAACAACCCAAATACAGGCCGCTTAAACAGCCTTGAGAGGTGAGATATGGGACTGCTACATGGCCAGTTTTGTTTTATCTCACAGTTGTGACCCACGGCAGGTTAACAGCAATCCACTTTCCTTCCCAATCCTGCTGCATTACAAAATCACTTTGCTTTACAATCTCCCAAAGGAAAAATATGTAATAGATCCTGACTGATTTATCTTTCACATATTTGGGGAAATTTTAAGAAAGTTTTTTAGACTAGGCTAGTATTTAATATTTCTTTATATTGTCACAGTTAGAATTGCCAATTTTATTTGCCAGCTTAGAACTCAGGTCATTCTTTGGTATCTTGTGACCCACGTTCTGGATATGACTCACAGTTATAGCATTTTAATATCATCTTGGTTTCAGCAAAATGTCTGAAGTCCACCGTGTTGATATGGCAACAATTCCCTTGAACAAGGTTAGCATTAACTATTGGCTATTAACTGCAAATTGACCATCAGTTCTCCAGGTCTCTGCCACCGTATCTCCTGTATGTTTCTGGATGGAGATGTGTTCTCAGGTTCACCAGGAAAAGTCTATTCTATCATCAAACATCTTTTCATGCACCATCATCTCAAACTTTCTATATCTCTTGCCACAGTTTCCTTTTCCCACATCAAAGAAATTAGTTATTTATCAAACTAATGGGGTAATGATTGGCCTAACCCTATCTTCAGAAAAATGCAAAGTATGATGTACACAGACAAAGTGTGAAGGGTTATCACATAGAAAGACCAGTAAGATAGGACCTAAAAATTAAGCATGCATCTCTGATGAATGATTAATCAGACTCCTACTGGTGCTAACAAGTTAGAAAGGAATTGTTTATTACTTAAAATACTTTTATTAAAATATTATTTTATAATAAAGAAGAAACTTACATGAGGAATTTATTTGGTAGCAGTTGGGAAAGATGTCCTTCACTGCTATCACTTAGAGTATCATAATATACTGATCGTAAATCCTCAGATCAAAGAGAGTTAGGATTTACTGGTCTTAGACATGAGTTTCCATATGTCCCTTTCCTATAATTTTTGCTAATATAAATTTTTAGCTCATTTTAGAAAATAATTCAAATATTTGTTTTGATTTTAAAAATAATCCATCTCCTTTTTTCTATTATCTTTTTTATGTTTATTTATTTTTAAACATAATAAAACCAGACCAACAGAAAGAAAATAGACCAAGAAAGGGAATATTACCTGATTATTAGTGAAAGAATGAAACTGTGGTGCAGAGTATTTGTCTCAGATCCCAAGGTCAATGATGTGTCCAATATGTTCTGCAAACTAGATAATTTTTTAACAGTTTAAGTAGCAGATTCTGGGCCTATCTGCCATTGGACATTCTCGTACCCTATTGTAATATTTGTACTTTGCCAAAATGATGAGCACTGAACCCGAGAAGTCAGAATTATGTGCATCTTAATTGTTGGCCTGTTGCCAGGATTCTGATAGATCCCACTAACTCAAATGCAAGTATAAATGATAACCAGACCTCAATGCTGAATTGCTTACTCTCAACTCAGTATCACTTTTATCCCAAAAGGTCATATTCCTAGATTCATATTTTTATATTTTATGTAGATTTTTGTCAGCAAACTTGATACAGCTATGAGTTTTGAAAATTGAAATGATGAACACACTTTATTTTTAGGAGTCTATGACATGTCTCTTGGGAAGACATGAGGTCACTGAGATTTCCAGAATTGTTGCAAGTGTCTACTTTGCCATACTAACTGAAGTGTTCAATGGAAACTTCCAAACTTTTGGAAACTTTTGAGAACTGTGCAATACGGGTCTTTACAGCAAACCTTAAGAAATTGGTCCCCAAACTTCAGAGGAATACTTCCTGACCTTTGATGTGGGTGCTCTTTCCATGTTCCCGCAAGTCTCCAATTCTCAGATTAAACCTTCCCTTCTCATGAAAAACACGGTGGTCCTCTGTTTCTGAGAGAATTTGAAATGGCACTTCAACTGTGTCCCTAACCTCTCACCTCTTGTAGACATGGGGTCCATTTTATAATTTTGGAGCCATCAGGTTCTGATATGTCCAGTGTGACATAGATTGTTGACTGTCCTCAATCTGTTTCACTCTCCTTACTTGATCAAAGAGGTAATTTACAGTGAGAGAGGCCCCATGGGATTGATTTCAAGTCAGTGATATGTAGGTAGAACTGGCAGTGTGGACAATGCTAGAAATTATCATTAGAGCACAGGGTTATTCTCTTCTTCATACTTCTTCTTTATTCCAGCTAGAAAATAATAGTTAGGTTTGCATTATTGCAGGCTTAGAGATGAGGTATCTGAAGTGATCAATCACCTAATGTTGTAAAGCCTCTGGAACTAGAAGGCTAAAGGTAGACATTTACATGAGGTAGACTACAAGTTCCACCCTGTTTATGCCACTGAGGTTTTGATATTGCTGGCAAAATTAAAGCACAAGATATTTTCAGACTAATAATAATGATGGAGGAAAAGGATGAAAACTCATGAATTCCTTGGGAATGAACTCAGAAACACAGGGAATGGGGCTATGATGAGATTTTGAATGACTGTTATTTGTCTACGTGAAGAAAAAAGTCATTTAACAACTCTTTCCAAATAGTAAATAAGCCATAGTGATCTCAAAATACACAGAACACATTAAAAATGACTGATACTACTTAAATTTTTTTCCTGGTGCTGATGCTTACTTCAGCATGTTTTCTTATAATTTGTCTATATCCTCAATTTCTAGAAAATTTTAGACTAGGTAACAGCCTTACAACAACAACAAAAAAATACAACAAATGAGGCCATGAGAAATGTGTGCATCAGGCATAGTGGCTGGTGCCTTCAACCCAGCTCACAGGAGGTTCTAAGAGGCTACATGATACAAGTTCAAGGCTCTCCTGCAGTTCTACTCTGGCCATTGTTAAATGACGTGATTCTCTATCAGAAGAAAATGGATGGGTACAAGTTGCTAAGTGTGAGCTAGGATTGGTTTATTTACCACTGAGTTTTTAGAAGCTATCTTATTTAAAAAAGTTTAAGCACAGCATGTCCAAGCTGCAAACCACAACCACTGAACAGCTTGGGATCTGAAACACCTTGGACTGGCACCTTCGAACCCATTTCTTCCAGAGGAACACCTGACTCATTCTTGATGTGGGAATGAGGAAAGCAGATGCTGAACTAAGCTATCTTGGGACCTTCAGCACTTGCTGGGAAGGAGACAAATTGATGGGGAGAAGAGTGAGTGACAGGAAGGGGCAGAAGGGGGAAGGGAGTCTGAACAAGGAGTTACATGGTTAAAAAATATGACTTTATTCATAATAAAACAAAAAAATAAATTTTAAAAAAGTGTATGCAGTCTAAAAAACCATTGCTGGTTTTCTCATCTGACACCTGGACATCCTCTCTTCTGTAGCAAATATCCCATTTGTCTCAGGTGAATCCCTCAGGACTCAGGATACAGAGAGTTTGACTCCACCTCTGATTGTGAGGCAACTTCAGATATAAGGTCTGGTTGTAACAGCTGCAATTTCTGAGTTGGTGGAATATAAGCCTGCCCTCAGGGTTGTTTGCTTGACTATGAAAGTTTTCTTGCTTAATGCCATTTCAATACATTTTCTTATCAGTTCCCTCTACCACTGGTTTTCTACTTGGAACCATTTTGCACCCTGAGGGACATTGGTCTTTTCTGAACCATTTTCAGTTATCACAGCAAAAAGTGTAGTTCTTTTGGCATCCAGTCAGAAGAGTTTGAGAATATTCCTAATCCTGCTAACAGACCCAGGGTAGCCTTCAGCCTCATTATCAAGAATCAGCAAGCCCACAATGCCAGGAGTGCCGTGACTGAGAGTCTTTCTGACCCAATTTAGCTTCCTGTTGCTTCAAGTTGTTGGTTTCCATTTCTTTTCTATTCCTTATGCCCAGCAGTCCTGTCTACCATGGGCTGGAACTAAGATCCTGTTCTCACTTCCTGACAGTTGAAGTCAGCACGAAATAGAATGAGGCAATTTTTGAGAAGGTCTACAGTCAACTGTTCCAGCCAGCAACATCTAAGATGAAGGCCACCTATGAATCCTCTTGAGGGAAATAGAAACCTACTTTGGGTAATTCCATTCTGACTCACAATAGTTCCTATATAAATATACACTACCAGTCACTAAGACCTTATTTAAGTGTGCCACAGGCATGTGCGTGCTACTGGACGGCCAGCATGCTGCCGAGATGCAGTGCCAGACATTGCTGTTTTTAGCATCTGTCCAGAAAAATTACCCTTTCAATTCTGCACAGAGATGCCTGGTAAGTTACTAGTAACTCCTCAAAGTCACATGCATGATCCCAAAGAAGCAGAAAATATTTCTGATCTTCAGTCTTAATAAGACTATTCCCTCTACTTGTTCAAATGAACCTCTTGGAATAAGGCCTGCCCCATCCAGAATGATACAAGCTGCTTCTGCTAAGATTAACAGGTATAGGTATCAATTGCCATTTGATAACAGCAAAAATATGTTGCTCAGAGCAAGGGATGACTTTGGGATCTTTTTCCATAATGCTCCAAATGCGAATTTTCTGTTAATATAATTAATAAGAGCCCTTATGTAGGGGAGTCTTTTATGTTAAATAAAAAAAAAAAAAAGACTGTTAGTCCAGAAAGCCTTGAAGTTCTTCCCTGAGAAGTCATGAAACTGATTTAACTATAGATATGGCATAATCACTGGGTCGGACAAAGCACGTTGGACCAAGTTTGGTGTGAATCAGGCAATGTGTCTATTCAGGCAGTCAGGAGCCAACAAACACCACAGGTCACAGTGAGCCTAGGTCGCAGCTTACAGCCCTGCTTCAGGGAAAGGCTTCCCCAGTGTTAACAGCTCTGCTCTGACAAGGGAGGGCCTCCTGGGAAAAACTACAGTGGCCTGCAGAAAGCTTTGCTTCTCAGCTAGTCTTGCTTTCTTTTCGGGAAATGCAACAGCTGGACCCAGCCAGGGAAGGTTCCCTGCAGTATCACAGCTTCACTCCCTTAACTAACCTCTGTCCAGGCTCCACTGCTGCTGCTCTGACAGAAAAAGATCTTCATCCAAACCTCATTTAAGAGATTTATTGGGAGGGTCCGGGAGAGGGTGCCTGCCTCAGCCTGGGGTGGGAGAGGACAGCAGGGTTGGTTGTAGGGGCGCTGCAGAAGCCGGGTTTTTACATAGGGCTTCTTGGGGGCAGAGCTTTCCAGGGTGGCAATTGGCCAGATCTTTTTCCTTTCTTTTTACCCTGATTTGGTTTTTAGTTTCAGGGCCAATGTGTGTTTCTTTCACTGGCTCTTTTGGGCTTATGAACTCTAATTTCAGAGCCACAGCACATTTCTTTTTGATCTGGATTCAGGAATAAATGTATTTCACTGGCTCAGATCATAGATCCAGGGTATGTTTCTTTCACTAGCTCTAGGTTAAGGGCTGGGGTGGGTTTCTTTCACTGGGTCTGGTCTCAGAGTCAGGGTGGATTTCTTTAGCTGGCCACTCTTTTTCTACAGTATCAAAGTATGTTGATTAGTTTCCTCACAAACTTTACCACGAGTCACACAAGGAGGCACATATAGACTTCGCGTGTAGATACTGGGACCTGGTCACAGCATACCATTAATTTAGTTTCTTCAGAAACATAATAAAGTCTATCATAAAATTAGTATTGTGTCCTTGTGAATTTAAAAATATTGACATTTTGATTTTGTAATATTTTAAAAACATCTTAAGAAACCAGAAATGAACTGCATAGAAGTAGCAGCATGTTTTAAGATAGATTGTTGCTCTAAGTATCTGTGCTATTGGTGTTATATGTAGAAAGTGGTTTCCTGTGCCAATGGGTTCAAGGTTATTTCCCACTTTCTTTTTATTAGGTTCAGTGTAACAAGGATTGTGTTGAGGTCTTGGATCCACTTGGACGTGAGCTCTGTGCAGGGTGACGGGTAGGGGTCTATCGCGTTCTTCCGCATGCCACCATCCAGTTATGCCAGCGCCATTTGTTGAAGATGTTCTCTTTTTTCCCACTGTATATGTATGACAACTTTGTCAAAATCAGGTGTTCATATATTTGTGGGTTAATGTCAGGGTCTTTAATTTGTTTTAACCTAGAAACAATTTAGATCCTCCTCAGTTGAAGAATGGATTTTTTAAAATGTGATACATTTACAAAATGCAGTACTACTCAGCAGTAAAAAGAATGACATCCTGAAATTTGCAGGCAAATGGATGGAACTAGAAAATATCATCCTGAGGGAGGTAACACAGACCCAGAAAGACAAACATGATATATAATCACTCATAAGTAGATTTTAGATGTAAAACAAAGGATAACCAAGCTACAATTCACAACCCTTGAGCATCTAAAAACCACGGAGGAACCTAAGAGGGGCATTTGTGAATTCCCCTGGGTAGGGGTAATAGACAAGATCTCCTGAGTAAATTGGGACCATAGGGGAGAAGGGGCCAGGGAATGTAGGAAGAGAACCTGAGAGAATGGAATAGTCGAGTTGGGAAAGGTACAGAGAGGGAGAACAAAGAAACGGGTGTTTTGATAGAGGGAACCATTTGGGTTAGAGAGAAACCTACTGCTAGAAAATAACCAAGAACCCACAAAGATAACCCCAGATAAGACTTCAGGCAATAGTGTAGAGGGTGCCTAAACTGGCTTTCTTCTAATCAAATGAAGACCATCCTAATTGTCATTATAGAACATTCATCCGGAAACTGTTGGGAGCAGATGCAGAGATCCACAGCTAAGCACTGGGTCCAGCTCCCAGTCCAGCCGAAGAGATGGAGGAGAGATTATATGAGCAAAGGAGCCAGGATCATGATGAGGAAACCCACAGAGACAGCTGACCTGACCTGACCTATGGGGAGCTCACTGACTCTGAAATGACAGCTGGGGAATTGCATAGGACTGGACTAGGCCTTCTAAATGTGGATGACAATTTTGTCTTGAGAAGTTTGTAGGACCTCTGGCAGTGGCACCAGAAAGTATTCCTAGTTCATGAACTGGCATCTTGGAGCTCATTTCCTACAGAGGATCACCTTGCTCAGCCTTGATTGGGCGGGGGCTTGGTCCTACTTCAACTGGATATGCCAGACTGCATTGATTCAGCCTGGGACTTCTTATCCTCTCTGAGGAATGAATGTGGGGATAGGGTGAGGTAAAGCTGGACGAGGACTGGCAAGAGGGGAGCAGTGGTTGGGTATGTTAAAAACTTTTAAATAAAAAAATTAAAAATAAATTAAAAAGATAGAACTAGTGATTTCAGCTTTGTTTCTTCATTTATGTCAGCCATATAAATATTTTATTTCAATTTCATAATTATTATGAAGAGAAAAAGCCAGTTAGCAAAAGCTTCAACTGTCTGTTTCAATCACATTACATGCTGAGAAAGCAAAACTAGAGACTTCAGAAAGATCTGTTTCAGGAACTGGAATGGGAATGAAAAGACACAGCAAAGTGAATTTTAGAACAGTGCTTGATTATGATATAATGATGCTGAATATATTCCATTACACATTTGTCAAAAACTATAGAATATTTGCTACCAGATATAAGCCTCAGGTAAACTGCAGACATTGCATTCAAATGGTATTGGCAAGCCTTATCTGGTGTAGGACATCATTAATGGGAGTCTGTACTCTCATGAGAAGCATATCCCTACATCACACATCCAATATTGCTGTCAACTTGTAGCTACTCAAAACAATAAACCTATTTTATGAATTAAGATTTATTTTCAGGAAATCAAATCCAAGTATTCAATCATTTGTAAAATATTTACTTATTCAAATGTTATTTGATATTAATGTTGTTTTATTATATACTTATATATGTGCTTATAAAAACACCCTCATTTTAAAAATGATGCTTATTGTCTTAAGACCTATAGTGATCTCCCTTTCTCTCTCTCTCTCTCTCTCTCACACACACACACACAAACACGTGTACACACACAAGCTGAAATCAAAAACTAATGTTTAAAAAAAAAACTAATGTTTTACTTGACACAAAACTATGAAAAGTTATGAAATGAGAGAAAGCAACTAGAAAAATTATAAATTTGAAAATGATGTCAAGTCACTTTCTAGTAAGAGTATGAGAAATATCATGCTTAAGGTTGTAACATCAGAGATGACATGAATGGCATTCAAATGGGTGATACTGCCAATAAATAAAGGATAATTTATTGTTACAGCATAATGGAAACAATGAACTAATTAGCCACAAAGATTAGGTAGAAAGCATTTTGAACATTAATTGGTTTAAAATATGTTTCTTCCATTTAGTTCCAAAGCTCTCACTACAACAAAAGGACAGGCAAACCTCATGGGTTAACATCTGCTTTGTTCCTAAAAGCAAGCTGATAAAGCCGGATAGCATTCGAACACCAACCAACAGACACTCCGGCTGCAAATGTTACCATAAAACCAAAAAGAATCAAATATTAGGGGAAAATAATGCCAACAAAATAGATATCAGAGAAGAAAGGGGCTGATGCTTAGGAAATAAAGACAGCAGAATAAAGAGGGAAGTGAGTTTTACTGAATAAACAAAAGAAGGTAAAAAAGTAACAAAACACTCATAAGTTTTGGAAACTGGGAGAGAAGAAACTGAATTCAAACACAGCAAACCTCACTAACTGGAATCACTGGCAAAAACAAAATATAAGCTTTTTTAAAGCTAAAATGTTAACACGATGAAGCCTCTCACTTACTAGAAAAGCAGACAAGAGAAAAATTTCAGGCATAAAAGATTTTTTTCAGTCAGACGATAAGTTGATTTTCCGATGTCCTTGTGTTAAGAGTCACAGAAAAAGAAAAAAATCTACCAAACACAAAAATAATTATAAAGGTATGTGCTTCACATAAATGAATGGACAGGTTTTTGGATTATGTGAATCTAAATACTAAATTGAACAAATCCTATGATTCAAGTCTAGATAATTGAAATTGCAAAAATGTAAGCATCAAGACAAAGCAGTCAGAGCACTTGAATGGGACATTAAAATTATCTGTTGAACAAATAAGGCTGGGAACAATTCCTGACAGCAAAACCAAACATAGTCAAGGATTCTGAGAGAGTTAAATTTGAAGACAGATGGTCTTGACCTAGAGGTCAGTCTGTAGACATGCAAATTCTAGTCTGTTTGGGCAGAGATGGAAAGCTGGGTGAGGCTGTAAAAAGAGAGGAGAGGAATAAAACCTGATATATTTTCTATTTTGTTTAGGAAAAAAATGATATTTAAGACATGAATTATAGATACTGCCAAGAAAATTAAATTTAATTAAAAGTTTTAAAACTTTAATTGTGGGGGATGGGGAAGAGTCAGTGAATAAACTATTGAATGAGGAAGGCATGGGGACAGGAAGTTCCAACATTTTGTTTGGGTTTTTTAATTTAAATGATATACTTAACTGACACATGAAATAGTTCACATTCATGGGCACCACATGATGTCTCTCTTCCTGTCTCTCCTCTCTAGTTCTTTGCACTCAGAATGTGACTTAACATGTTCAAACTCCAAGTCCATAGTCTAGCGGTCTCTGAGTACCACAGCATCCCCAAATACTCCTTCATTCTGCCATTTTTTTCTGACCTTCCTACTCTACTTTTATTCTTTGCCTAGGCTACTTCCGCAAAGTTAAACCTCAGTTTTCTTGGCAGATGCACAGGCAACTCCGGGAAGTTCTGTTTATATTCCCTCAAGAATTGGTGAATACTTGCATCCACAATCACTCTTCATAAAACTTGAATAAAAATACTTCTTTTGAAAGCCTCCGGGGTAATGGTGTGTTCTTATTTAGAATCTAACTAACAAATGTTAGTGTTATATGCTTGATAAATTAACTTTAAAATTTTATTGAGGCTAATAGAAAAACAACAATAAAATTATGCAATTTTAAGGAGCAATATTTAAAAACCCATTAGAAATATAAATAATATAAAGAGCCAAATTCCCTCAGGAAAAGGAGTTTAAAGGGAAACCTGGCTGGTTTCTTAACAGCCCAGACATAAATTCTTCACATTAGCCCTCCATTAACTGCCCCAGAAACAGTGGCTCCACTTTTTCAGTGAGTGATTTCATTTTTTTATTCTTTATTCCCTGATTTAAAAATTAAGTTTATATATGATCCACAATACAGGGTACATCTCTGTGTACTGAGCAATTTCTAAGCCCATCTTGGCTTTCCTGAAAGGCTTGTGAAGACAATGCTCCATTGTTGTGTTTTATGAGAGAGGAAGGCATTGCTCTGTGTTTTGGAAAGTTGCACATTTGGCCCCTGCTGTCTATTCCATGGAAATTACATCATGAAAATCTATGCAGCTATCAGCATTAACAAGGAATGAGATGAAAACTGTAATATCAGCCAACTAAACAGTAGGAAGTCCAAAGAAAGAATATAAGTAAAATTTTAAAACTATCAAGTATAAAGGAATTATGTGGATATCTGTAATGGACTTGTAGATATGTAAGATGGGAAATAAAAGGCCTATAAAATGGCTTAGACAAAGGGTCTTTAACAAGACAATCTTAGTTTGATTCCTGGAACATACATGGGGTGCCCCGGCCAGCAGGGTCTTCAGTGAGGACCTAGACCTGGGAAGGAAGCAAATGGAAGGCAGGAACACAAAGAACGGAAGGACAAGACAAATCTCTCTGTTCAAGTTCTCCTCTGTTCTTTATTATTACAGCCAATATTTATACAGAGTCTCTGCCATGCAGGTAGCTGGGAGGAAAGGGGTGGGATGTTCAAAAGAATGTGAGAGGAAGTAACAGACAGGGTAGAATTGATATGGAAATCTATCTGTTATCAGTTGAGGGTCTGAGGAAGGTCACCTTGCTGATCTGGGAAGGTCAAAGAGAAAGCCTGAAGTCATGGTTTAGGTTAACAATAAGGGTGTGTAGTCTCTGGTATTTGCTATATAGAGTATAGACTGCTGTCTAGCTGTAGAAGCTAATTTATAAAATATGGCTAAGTTGACTTTGGCTCCCAACAATGAGGGAAGAACAGATTCCTGCAGATTGTCTTCTGTCTGAGTTAGGAATTTATTGCTGCAAAATGGCAACTCTTATGAAGAAAACCATTTCATTGAGGGTAACTTTCTTACATTTTCAGGACTTCATTTTATTATCATCATGGCAGGAAGCATGACATTGTGCAGGTAGATGCAGTGGTGCAACAGAAAGTCTTATGATTTGCAGGCAGCAGGAAGTCAAACAGAGACCTGGGTGCTATCCTGAGCATTAAAAATCTCACAGACCTCCCTCACAGTGATACACTTCCTCCAACCATACCCACTCTGGCAAAGGGTTACCTCCTATAGCGTCACTCTTTATAAGATTATGAAGACCAATTACATTCAAGCCAGCACATCCTGTCATCATCATATTTGTGCCTTGGCATGTACCTCCCCAACATGTACACATACAACTAAATGCCTAAATGCAATTTTAAAAAATATTCTAAAGATAAATTACAAAAAGATTACACTTACATACATTGATGAGAAAGAAGTGTATACAAAAAGCCCATTTTATGAGTTGGGCATCTCCAGTCTCTACCCTACCCCCATATACACAAAAAGATAAAGCTGAGAAGTCTTCACATATACACAAATCAAGAATTTTATGAACAGAAAACTTTAATATTATTTATGTTGCATTAAGGCTTAGCAAAAATAAAAGCAATTAATGCCAATTTGTTGAGTGAAATTATAAATAGAATAGTTATTAAATAAATATAAAAGTATAAGTACCTCAAATAATTATTAATTATACTTGTGACTTTTGATACAAAAGTATAAATTAGCATGTCAACAAACAGACTCAAAATAAATAATAAATGAATAATAGATTTCCATCAAATAGAGTTTTTATCATTATGGAAATTAATATTATAATTCATTATCTTATTCTATGATTATCTTCATGTATACATAAGAAGAAATTTATGAAATGAAATATACATGTGCTTAAAGAAGTCCTACGAACTAAATACAGAAAAATGTTACAGGGAATTGCTGGTCTTGTGGTCTTGGGAAAGAAAGAGACCTAATCAATGATTCATTAAATGGTCCTTTTTAAATGGACATATTTTATTGTATATCAATTATAGATCAATGAAATTAAAAAAATATGATACTAAAAATATAAGAAATTCCTATAAACTACTAATTATACTATTAGGATGATGATTAATGTTAGTAAAAGAAAATATTTTTAGATTTGTCATACTGGGTTTATTTATTTAGGTTCTGAAGGAACCACCAGGAAACTAGATGAAATAAAAGCCATGTAAAGTTTACAGATAATATAAGTTGTTCACTAAGTGAATTTTAAATTTTTTGAAGGTATAGAAGATTTATGAGTAACTAGACTTAAAATTAACATGTGAAAATTAATAATTTATCTATTCATGAACCCACTTAATTAAAAATGTGTAGAAATAAAAGTGTCTTGTAACAGTGACAATGGCACACCCCCTAATGCACAAGCTTATAGGAGGGAATACAGACATAAAAAGGAACATACAGGGAAGGAAAGGTGGCTCCCCACTGAAGAGCATGTACTACTTCTACAGAAGACATGGGTTACTTACCATTTCCCATGTCAGGTGGCTCACAATCACATATTATTACTCCAGCTCCAAGTACCCCCTACAGCCTCTTATAGCTTACATAAGCATCTGAAAACATGTGCACATTACTCCACCTCAAACACATATACACACAATAAGAAATGAAAAATAAGCCAGATGAAGAAAATATAAATAGTCCTTATCAAAGAACAATATAACATCATAGTCATAAATTGTTCCTAAATCAGTTTATAAGGATCTTTACAAGGTAACAAAAGGAATCATTTGAAAGTAAACAAGCTGATTATCATATTCATTCAAAAATTCAGTATACAAGATGTCAAAATTGGATATTTATTCTATGAATGAATTTTGTATGTTTGAAATAGAATGTATATTGGCTATTTTTTCTTACATAATTTCAAAGGAGTGTAATCAGCTTAAATAAATATTTTAGTAGTACTAGTTATCTATATTGTAATATATTATTGTACTGTATTATGTATTAAAATACTATACAACCATAAAAATGCAAGCATGCTAATACAGAACAACTACCCAGATATGTTTAAAATATAAAAGAAAATGTAAAAATTGTGATTATAATATATTGCCTACAGCTTAAGAAGACAAAGAAGCACACATATTTTTTGATAGGTATAGGATAGTCCTAGAATGATACTCAAAAACTGGCTGAAATGATTGCTGCTTGTTCTGGGAAGGAAGGGTTTGGCAATGTCTATTTACTTATTTACCTGCTTATATTAATTTGGACCTGTATAATTGATGCCACGTTTATGTCTTAAAAAAAAAAAAACAGCCTAAAGAAGAGATTATAGTGTTTGGATAAATGGATTAAAGGTTAAGAGGGTCACTGACTTTTCAGAGGGTTAGAGATTTGATTCACAGCACCCACAAGAGGGTGCACACAACCTCATATGACTCTATCTCTAGAGGATCTGATGCTCTCTATTGGCTTTTGTAGGCACTGCTCTTCTCTCTCTCTCTCTCTCTCTCTCTCTCTCTCTCTCTCACACACACACACACACACACACATACACACACACATACAAGTTTTGTTTTTAAAGAACAGAATATCAAAATACAGCCAAGAATAAGATGATTTCTGCCTTGGAGATGGTTAAAGTTTCTTTACATGGCCTCAGGCTTGGGGAAAAACTGGTGTGTGTGTATCTGAGAAATAGTGAATGGGGAAACAAACGCTATTATGGCTCTGCCGCTGGCCCACATGGCAAATTGTCTGGAAAAGCAAAGTAGAGGTCATTTTCTGCAGCCTGGGGACCTTAGGCTATTCTTGGAGAGATTTGAATTTTTTTCTTGACTTCAAATAAATCTTTAAATAAAATCTATGTTTATAAGATCTTGTGGATGATTGTTGTGTATTGGGAGGATTATCATGCCATAGTTTAATTATCTCATTCTAGCTATTCATCTATTCATGCACAGGTATCTACTATAAGCCACAGAGGTTCTCATTAAAATCTATACATTAATTATCCTGATGACAAAACTCAGATATGATTCTTATAGATAGTTTTATAAATATTTGGAAATACATAGATTTGGCTCATAATTCATTGATTAAAAGATTTTTAAAATTTTATTGAGCTGAAATAATATCTCAGTAGATATAAGCATTTGCCATGCTGGACTGATGATGTGATTTCAATCAATGAAATAAGAGAATTAACTCCTTAAAGTGTCCTCTGATTGCCTCCTCATTCTTAGATTGTTCTTATTCTTGTTCACATATGAGGATAGAATAGCAATGATTCATGGAATCAAAAGAAGTATCTGGGAGAGACTGTGCCATAATAAAAACCTGCTATTATTTGTTCAGTTTCCTTTCTCTGCATCATTAGTGTGGTGGGAATGCCTCCATGTTTGTTTTCCCACCTATGAACAAGTCTAATGTGACTTGACTTTTTCTGTTTGTTCAGAAGAAGCTATGTGGTATTTATAAAGAAACTGTGTTAAGAAGAGTATGAAAATCAGACGTTGTTATTAAGCTATGATTTGGAATTTTTCTTTAATGAAAACATAAGCATTTTATTTTGTTTCCTTATGTCATGATTTCTTATTAAATTATACTTAGGATTGCCTGCCCAAGGGGGGATGGGGAGATGTGGAGATGAAAGAATGACCTGATCTGTTGGGAGGGGGAAGGGACCTTGATTAAGGATATACAGGGATAGAAAATGTGACTTCTTTATTCATAATAAAAAAATTAATTATACTAGTTTCTATTACTCAAACTATGTCAATTAAGGAGGAAAATTTCTCATGTGGGTTATGAGATTCAAATATTTTATTTCATTATAAAACAGATAGAATGATAAAATAAAAGAAGATGTTTACTTAGTACCTACCATAGTTATGACTGTGGCTTAACACTCAATATCACCCCACTTTACATAAACCAATGGAATATGGCCACTTTAAAGGACACAGACATAAATAACATGGTCAAGGGCTGAACCCAAGTCTTTGGTACTCTGTTGAACTTTTCAACATAGCATCTACCTCAAGAATAAATTATATATGTTACAATTTAATATAATTATCATAATATATAAATCACACACATATATATGTAATTCTCACCCTGAAAACATACTTGCAATTAGCATTATACAGGCTGAAGAGATTGTACTTATGTATTTAGGAGAGAGAGAAAGAGAGGAATAGTACAAACAATAAAAAAGAAGCCATGAATTTGAAAGGGAGCAGGAACGGGATATTGAAGAGTTTAGAGGGAGGAAGTAGAAGGTGGAAATGATGTCATTATGTTATAATCTCAAAAGAAATAATTAAAATCAACCCTCATTATCATCTAATAAAAATTATATATACAGGAGGAGTTTCACAACATGGGAGATTTGTGTTGGAACTTTAGCCTTACAAAAAACTGACCAGGGTGAAAATGTTGAGTCAACATGAGGCCTTGCTAAGAATGCACATCTGGATCCTTCTCACTGGAACTGTCTCCTTGGTACAGATATGAAGTATTCCAGGTAGGGCAGGCTTTCTTGATTTCTGCTTCTGCTCTGTAGGTACAGTTGAGTGAAATGAGTGAGCTCCTGGATTTAACTCCTGTTTCCTTCTGCCTTTAGATTCTTTCCTGCCAATGGTATTTAGGGAAGGTTAACAGCATCACAAACCTCTGGAGAAGCACAACCCTGGTGCTACCTCATATCCAGTGAAATTATTGCTGTGTCTTGTGTTGTTAAAAGCATACTCTTTTGTTTTATACTTTTGTAAGTTCTGCTCATGAGAGATTCTGGGTTTTGTCATCTGATAATGCCACAGTGGGGATGGCTTACAGAACTTACTGAAAGTGGAATTTTGTTTGTTTTAATAAAAGAAAAAATTCTTTAAAGTTCTTCTTACCAAATCAATGGCGATGTCAAGGATAAAACAACAGCTGTGAGCTTAATGCATAAAATAAGGACTTGAAAGTCTCATATTCAAAAGCAAGGTCATTATTTAAGTGTCATGAAGATTATATACAGGTCTGAAGTAAATAAGCCATCACCAGTGTGTTGAAAAGTAAAGATTATTTTCTCTGGGGAAAATGTTTTTGCCTGCTGCCACAGTCCTCCAAGAATTTTTTAAAAGTGGCTAAAACAAAAAAGACATAATATAATATACACTGTGGAAATAGATGGAAATAAAGTAATTTTAATATTCACTTAGAAATAAGGTATGTAGTATTGCTGTGTTACTGAATATGAAAATAGGTTTCTGTCTGGATTTCTCTGGTATCCTGTAGGGCTGGCTAAGTCTGATCAGGTCCTACGGCCTGTGAAGGATACAGAATAGAGCATCACTTCGACAGCTGATGCTAAGACTGAAGTTGCAAAGACTTAGTGAACTTTGTGAGTCAAGTTACAAGCGCTGGGAGAGAAGTTCTATTCCTCGAAGGAAAATTCAAATAATCAATGACAGCCTAATGGATTGATATATTAATGTATCCCTTGCTGTTAAAGATAATTTTTGAGTGGAAGGAATCTTTTTATCTCCATCAGGTGAAAACTTTCATCCACAGACTAAATACAACAACTGAGGGAAAGGCTGCCTACTGGGATCCTCAGTATGTTCCAGACACTCAATCTGGGAGCTAAGAGACCACTCCATGGTGCTATGTAACTGCTGCATACTCAAGGGCACAAGTTCTGTCAGCTGATGCTGGTGCTCTGCTGACATGAGCGAGCAGGTGACAGCAGTCCAGTGCCTGTCACCTCCAGGGCGACAGTGGCAGTCAGATACTGTCAGTGTCAGGGTGCTTTCAGACACATGACAATTGAGGGTAATGGGCATCATGGAACACCCTGCTCAGTCACTTCATATTTCTCTTCTAGAAAATATGCTGTAAGAAGAGTAGTATAGTTCTTAGATCGATTTATCAGTACAAATCATCCTCAGGCAAAGAAGCCTTCATTGGAGAAAAATAACAATGAAAACACAGCTATCCAGAAAACAAAGTATGTTAATCCACAACATAAAATCTGTACCAAACTGACCATTGCTAGAATTTTCTGTTAGTTTTCAGTAAATTAATGATAATTAAAAAAAAAAAAAAAACACAAAAGAGTCCAATTGGGAAAAAGCACACATTTCTGTAATGCAGAGAACTATTTAGTTCAGATTAACAAACATATTTCAGAGTATCATCATAATTTCCATTTCAAATGCTGAGAATATATGCATTTTAATCTTTATTTTTCTTAAGTTATCTTCATTCTTTGTTCTTGTCACATTGTCCAGTGCTTGATGTCTTTAATTCTAAACCCATGTCATTAAAGAAAACTTGGGCATCCGTAAGACTAATTTAAACATGGGAGAGATGCAAGCAATGGAGAAATCTGAGTGGCTATATTTGATTTATAAATAGGTTGTCCTAGATAAAAAGGAGCCAGGAATGAATGTGCCAGATAAAAGAGACCAGATGCTAAGGAAAGTGGCCCTGATTTCTAGAAAAACTTCTTCAGTACAGATACTGGGAGAGAAATAGAGTTGAACCTTGAAGGTACTTCAATCAATTTCCTAAAAATTGGGGGGAAAAAACAAATGTCCTTGCACATATCTTTTGGTGTTGGTCAAGGTTTTTATAATTTATGCTTAAACTTGTTCATGAATAAATATAAAAGTCCCTACATTTCCAAAAGCATTCTAAATTCTTGCTTGTATTTGAATTTTTTTTTGGAAGAAAATGTGGTTCCAAAAAGGTGCATAATGGCAAAGCCAGGGTCGAAACATTTGCAAGAATAAAGTTCTTCGAATATCTTAGAGAAAAATCTTTTCAAAAGTCTAGCTCAAGTTACACATTACAAATCACTTTGAAAGACTTTTTTTTTCTTTCCCTTATGGTATCCAGTCTCTTGATTATTAGGGATGATGAGCCCTAGCTTGAAAGCAGAAACTTAAATCAGTGACTTTATTTTTGTTGCCAAACGGAGATCTGAATTCGTATAATAAGAGAGCAGTGGAGATGATATATGACAGAATTCATTAATGTGCCAAGGATGTGGCCAACTTGTCTACAACTAGTTAAAAGGCAAATACACAGCTTGATCATTTTTCTTTCCAGGACTGTACGTCACAATACACATGGCCTGTTTCCTAAAACCTTCTGTCTAATGTTTAATAGATTGATGGAACTTCAAAAACAGTACTCTCGACAAGCCTGCTAGCAAGCGGGGCCATGAAGATGCACTTGGTTGGAAGAGGGACTGTTTGCAATCTGAGCTCAGGAGAATTCCAGTCCACTCCGCATTTGCCCCTTTAAACTAAGACTTCACTTTTGTTTTCAAAAGGAATTATGGCTTGAATTTGAGATTTAATATTTTACAAAACAGACGGACATAAACCATTTTTAATTTTTTTTTCAGTTATCTGTGCACTAGAAGTTTCTAGATTTATCAAGCAGGTATGCATGGCAGCTTTATGCACTCTTCTTTAAGGAGCAGGATGGACTGGTGGATAGGAGTGAAAATTCCCAATGGTTGTCTGCTGTGTCTATAGGATTAGTCAGAACATGTGAGTCAGGAGTATTCAGGGAGACTGCATTGCTTTCCAGAAGTCCCTTGAAGAGAAAAACAAGCCCCTGCATAGGTGAACTTTAGAAATAAGAATTATTCTAAGACATGCTGGTACCTTTCAAGTTCAAGTGAGATTTTGGGGGGTCTACAAAATGTCATGCTTTCTCCTCTCAGGAAGGAGACGTGTGTCATTTGAATAGAAAATGAATAGATTGCTCATTAACCTCCAAGTGCCCCTCCTTCATTTGCTGTGGGTCTCTGTCCCATTTCCTATCCATTTCCAACCACTTCATTTTACCTGTCTGTGTCTGCGTGCTTCCTCTTCTCCTGTTCTCAGTGTGTTTAAAAAGTCAGTGGTTCCAGAGCTCCAGAATAAGACCTGTTTCGCTCACAGCTGATGAAATTTTCAATCCCCCTTTCTAGCACAAATTCAAAGAAACTGATAGAGAATCCACAGTTTTTTCTACAAAGTCAATTTCTAACCTTATGATAATATTAAGCAAAAATGAATCTTTCAAATGGGACCGCATATCCTAACTTCTGGAGATGCCCCAAGACTACTCAGAAAGTCATTCCTTATCTCCTTATTGTATGGTGATCAAAGTTGCCTGGAGTTTAATAGTTAGCTGGTTTTTCTACCTAGAAAAACTAATCATTATGTTATCTCTCATTTCCCCAAATGGTGAGCATCATGTAGCCCAACTTCCATGCTCTGTTTGCTTTGTTCAGTGTGTACTTACATGTACACTCTCTCTAAATTACTTATATCATAAAATGATCTATCTTTTGTCTGTGTTTAAGTGCATTAATTCATTTGATTTTGCAGCAACTCTCTGTGCTCCAAGACTTCCATCTTAAGCATGGAGAATCTGGTTTCCACCAGTCACACAACTCACAAGGATCATCAAAGACAGAAGAAGCCTGGGGCCCTGATCTGACTGCTACTTTGCATTCGACTGGTCACCTGCACCCACCTTTATTTTCCCTCCATCTGTTCCTTCACTCCTGCAGGTCTGACATTGGCTTTAGGTTATTCTACAACAGCACAGTGGGAAAAGCCCGGATTCCAGCTCCAGAATAAGTCACAATAGCTTCGGTGCCGCAGTTGCTTTGTGTATAAATGTGAAAGGATATTAGATATCTCCAGAGTGGAAAGAGAACAAGGCATATACAAAAATGATGCAGAGTTTAAATGTACATCCCCCTTCCTAGCTGTAGAAATTATATTAATCTTGGGGTTCTGGAGACTGAACCCAGGGCCTGATCCATCTGAGCGAGAGCTCTGTCCCTAAATTGTACCTCTACCCCGCTTACCTTTGTTTGGAGATAGGGTCTCACTAAGTTGTCCAGACTGTCTTTCAAGTCAATGTTCAGCTCAGGCTGCACTTAATTGCAGAACTCTTTCCTGTGCTGTGAGGGAAGCTGGAACTGTGGACATGAACCCTGGAACTCACTGAGTTCTATAGACTTTGCTATTCTCAGTTCTTTCATATATAAAGCCAAGGATAGGAACATTAATTTTGAAGCAATCTCATAAAAAATCAGTAAAAGAGTATAAGTAAAAACAGTTTGCCAAATGGCAAGCACTCAATAAATGTCAATTATTTCTTTTAGTGTTAACACTTGTCACACTCTAAAGACATACATTATTTTAATAGAAATTTTATCATTATATTATCTATAAATGAATTTTAGCATTACAACTTCATAGGCAAAGCATTAAATATATTAAGCATCTGAAAGATAAAAAGTGAATTTATGAAAGTCAATGTTATTGTTTATCTGACAGTATTGATTTATGTTCTCAGAATTTCACCCAGTAGAAGATTTTAGACTTTTTTGTCTTCTTTTGAAAAATGGATGTATACTAAACAGGAAATTCAACCTAAAATGGATCTTCAGCCCCAACTGAGACTTGAGGTTGAATATGAGGAATGTGAGTGTGTCTTGATATGCTCATCTTCTCTCTCTAATAGGAATATGGAAAATAAATAGGAAAGTTCTACCCCTCAGAGAAGACCATCTTCCTGCAAAGGCTGAGCCTTCCCACTGGCACGTGGCAAGAAGCAAGGCCATATGGGAAAGAAGCAGCAATGGTCTTTAAAAAGACACTACGGTAGTGGCTTTAAATGACGTTTGTACAAATGTTTCATGAACATGGGACAGAAAGCCATGTAGTTTCTTGTAATAATTATTAAATGCTATCATTTGGGGAAAATTCAACTACAATCATCATCAAATAAAGGTAAGAAATCACATAGCTATATCACCAAAGTACAAAAATGCTACTCACCGAGTACAGGGGTTAGGAAAGATTTAATGGCTTTCTGGTGGGGCTAAACTGTGTTGCAGAGAGAAATTACACAGAAAAAAAAATCATACATAAAGAGCTTTCACTTTCGTCTCTCTTGTTATAAACCAAGAAACATTTGGGTAGCTTTTTTAAATTTTAAATTTTTATTTTTAACATATATTAATTTGAAGCCTCATTTCAGGTCCAGGTGCCATGTGGAAAATGATTGATGTTTCAGGAATGGGAGAAGGATGAAAACTGGGAACCGTCCAAGTTGTAAGCATCTAGAAATCAAGGGAAAATACCTCCTTCCTCTAAGGGTAGGTCCACACTGGGACTGTAATTCTATTTTTGTTTGTTTGTTGCTTCATACATCCAAAGTAATATTATAAGCAGTTTTCAAGTAAACATAATTAATCTTTGACCCTATCAAAATAACTACCCAATTAGCTTATCTATATTTTTGTTTACTGAAGGAATAAAAGCCATGTTTAATGTATGTGGTTCAATATTGTTTATATTTGAAACATGTTTTAATTCAATACAAAAGTAAGTTTGAATTTTTTATTTTGCTTTACCTTATGAAAAGTAAAGTACCTTAGAAAATATTAGAAACTACGCCTTAAAATAGGGAGTAAATCTTCATACAGTTAATATTACTTTCAGAAGTCAGTATAAAGTTCTCAGTATGATGATTTGAAAATGCATGAACTCTGATATTTTTAATACAATAAAGTGAGTTAAATAGTAAATACAATTGAAGGTTTTAAAATAGCTATTAAATTTTTACATATTGAAAAAGCTATAGTTTGATAGTAATTTTGGATGTCCAAATAATAATTGTCAAATTGATGAGAAAATAAGCCATCACAAATTAATTATAATTTCATCTATATGTATTTTTTAACACTTGAGTTTGTGCTAAGAAAAGGGGTCAACTTTTTTTTAAATCTACTATAATGACTCCCTTGTAAAATATTACAATTTTTAAAGTTTCTATATGCCAACTTTATAGCAAGAATCCTTGATTAAGTTTCATTTTAGTTCAGGATTAAAATGGCCTTGATTTGGATCTAAAGATTCTGAAATGTATAACAATAGTAATAAAAATCTTACTTAGCAATGTAGAGTTCTTGTGGATAATCATGTTCCCTTTGAATAAATTTCTCAAGAAATAATATTCTAAAACATGTTGGGATGTGTGTTCAGGGCACTGTTTCCAGTGACATTAAAACCAAATAGCCCAAACACAAATTATAAGACTCTAAATAAGCTCTATGATCTTTACTTAGAATTACTCAAATAATATTACAGATGGGGGGAAGCAGGAGTGACAAGAGTCAATGATTTAACACTTGAGATGTTCCAAGAATAACCTTGACCTTAGTTATCTCCATCAAGATAAGCAATATGACCAAGTCACAAATTTAAGAATATCGTGTGAGCCATAAACTTACTGCTCATGCTTATTTCATTATTTATTAATCATTGATTCAAAATTAGGATTCATGGGGCTGGAGAGATGGCTCAGCGGTTAAGAGCACCGTCTGCTCTTCCAGAGGACCCGGGTTCGATTCCCAGCACCCACATGGCAGCTAACAACTGTCTGTAGTTCCAGGCAAACACCAAGGCAAATAAATAAATAAATAATAAATAAATAAAGTTTTAAAGAAAAAAAAAACAAAATTAGGATTCATGAAGGATAGTAAATTCAGAAATAGTGCCATTTCAGCATTTAGTGATACAGATTAGCTGTGTTCTATGTATTAATGTAGCATTTGTTAAAGATACTTTTGGAAAACATCTGCAAGGCCATGTAATTGGCCTCAGAAAAGAAGCTGAAACAATCTAAGACTCTCATCACTAATAATCAGTACTGGAAAATAACTGCCATGCTGTCAAAGTCATGAGCCAATGGTATCATTTTTGGCATCATTCAAAACATATTGGGTCATTTATAGGAGACTGGCAATTAGATATATAAATTTAAAATGTAGCTGTAAAAAGATATTTCGGGTCCCTTCTGGTCAGAGGTCTAGACCCACAGACCTGCAGTCCCAGAGTACCTAGCCGCCAACTGCTGCTTAGGCTCCCCAAAATAACTCAGACACTTATATTACTTTCATGCTGTTTGGTCTATGGCTCAGACATATTGCTAGCTAGTTATTTCATCTTAATTCAGCCCATTTCCCTGTCTTTCCATGTGGCCTATGACTTACCTATTTTGTTACATCTTGCATCATGGGCAGCATGATGTCTTTATCTGACTTCACCCTCCTTCTCCTGCCTAGGCTCTAATTTCCCACCCACTGCTAAGGTGCCTGCCATGGCCAAAACAGTCCTTTATTCACAGCATATAGTCATCCAACATCATGTAGCTTTATATGAACATTAGCTTTATACATGGCTCTTTGATGGCATTATATGTTTAGGCTTCTATACATCTTAACAAATTCTATTGGAAAATATATCACTATAGGCCAATTGCTACTTTTCTTTCATAGAACCATATGTGGATATTTTTCATTCCTATTGTTCAGTTTAGACTCTAAATGATTCATTGAAACTCATAGCTTATACTCTCAAAAAACTTAAAAGCATGTTAGAATATGTTTACTATCCAAATCATCTCTAATTTTGTTTATTCATTTATTGGATGCCTTGTAGGTAGCTGGAGTTATCTATATATCTCCAAAGAGGCTGTATTCAAACCAGGGAAATTTATAAGTAGATCTATCTTCCCTTGCCTTAAATAGATGCAGTGCTATTTTATTCTTCATCAAAAAGGAAGGGAAAGTTTTCTTTAGCCAAACTGTCTTTAGGGAACTACACCATGTTATTCTGAGGATGAGACTGAGACTTACACACTGAACTCCAGAGCTGACAATAGCCATTAAAAAGAAAAAGTCTCTAGTTACCCAGCTCTGGCTCCTGTTCATTCTGTGATTGTTATTATAAGTCAAAAGTCTATAGCAATAAAAATGACATCAACAGGAACAACAATAACCATAATATGCACCAAATATTGTCTACAACCACATTAACAGTGCATATTCATTGCAGCAGGCTGGGTGGGAAGACTTGGGATGAGCTGACTCAATAAAAGGCCAATGAGGAACAAATCATGGTATGTGGCTGGTTTTCATAAGGTCACATGGCATATAGAAGAGGAATTCCAATCTGCTTTATGGCCTAAATATACAAGCTCCAAGTCATGGCTAAGCCAATTAGTCAATATCACATTGTATGAAAATTAAAATACAAAATAAAATAAAAAGTACCTGGGCTATAAAGAGATCATGGTATTTGGTATTTTATAATTTGAGCAACAGAAGAAGTATTTTTGTTTAACTAGGCAGCATGTTAGGCCAATAAAGGAATGGTACCAGAAAGAAAAATGGTAATATGAAAGATTTAATACTGCTTATGAAAGAATCTTCATTATACCTTTACAACTATGAGCTCTCTCAGTAAACATCAAATATCACTCAACACATAATTTTATTGTTTTATCTGCCACCTTCAAAACTTTCTATACAGTTGCAAAAAGGCTAAGTTTGAACATTCACAGTATATTATGAACAACTCTACCTCTACCCATCTTTAAAGGCAGAATTGCTTTATTATACAGAAACATAAATATACAAAACATGAATATATAATAGAATAGAAATATACAAGGTACATCATACTGTTTAGATATTTTTTTAAAAATTCTTGGAGTTGGATGTAACAGTTTACAGATAACAATACTCTTTTTCTTTTCAGCAAAGGCTGTCTTCCTCCTGCCCTGGATTCCATGAACACCACATCTCAGAAGCCATTTTTGCAGGAACAAAAAATTGAAGGAAAACAAAGTCATGGCCAGAAGGAGCAGCAAGTATTGGTATAAAAAAGTGTATAAAATGTGCTGCTTTTAAAACAATAAATTGAAAATATTGTTGTAAATAGATAAATAGAATGATTCTAGTATATTTTTCAATCCATTCTGATGCTGCTGATAAAATGCAACATTAGGAAAGTTTAAAAATTTTC
This sequence comes from Sigmodon hispidus, assembly GCA_004025045.1. NCBI lineage: Eukaryota > Metazoa > Chordata > Mammalia > Rodentia > Cricetidae > Sigmodon > Sigmodon hispidus. Next base: position 36,961 of record PVIH01016477.1, read on the forward strand.
ATGTATGTTCTCCAGCAATAATGATATACTGACAATGCAAAATATCTGAAGGTAGATTGGCATTTGTGTGTCATCTCTCATTAAGGATAGTAAAGCCTTTTAATATAAATTCTTAAAATTCTAAGAATTAGAACTAGGGTCCATTAGCATTCACCTCCCTTGTCTTTTGGTTTTAGGTAATATAGATAGACATATTCAGAAGATCAAGTGAATGCCTACAAATATTTCAGAAGTACTTGTTCACCTAGCAAGCATGTGTTACTGAAGTAGCAGTTTGTAGTCATGAGAGCAAAGATTCATCTTTTCTAGATGAGCTGAATCTATTGTATAACCCGAGAGAAAATTAATTGACTCTTGATAGCCAGCTAGCTCTTTCCATGCTTCCCACTTTATTTGAAATAGTAGCATGGCCCTTGTTAAAATATGTGCATCAGGGTGACTCTGCATGTTTCAAACACTGATGATTTATTCCATGAAATATCAAAAATGGTAAAAGAATTCAAAAGAAACATTTTAAATATCAGCTCATTATTGGCAATGAAATATCACCTAGACCCTTCCCCCACCAAGAAATAATAAATGGCTTTGTTTTATCAGAATTCTGCCAAGGGATGAAATGGAAGCAAGTATCACATAGCTCACGAGACTAAGACCATTTGAAGTTATACAAAACTCTATGAAAAACATGCATAAGAGAGAAATTGTGCATCCTATAATTACAAGTATTTGATACTTAAAAAAAAAATCAAATTGTCGTATGGCCTGAGATTAATGCAAAAATATTATGGACTGAGATTTTAAACCAAATTGGTTGTGTATGCATTTACTTATCACCCAGTAGGGATGGCAGAACTCCATCTTATTATGTTTAAAAGTATAAATCTCAAATTTGTACGTCATATGGATGGAACATAGCCAACAATAAATATGCAGTTGAGAGGAACCTTTGCAGCGCTGGAGAATAATTTGGACAGCTGGTGTTATTGGTTGATCTACAAGGTTTTTGGTGTTCTTATCAATCTGCTCTTTTACACTTAATTTAAATTTAGTATAAATATTCACTGTCAAAAACATTAAATTGGGGAAGAATAATCTCACATTTTTAAGTCAGGATACAAAACCAGAATATTAGCTGTACACATATAGGTGAGCTCTCGTGGTATCTTCTGTATAAAGACAAAGAAAGTGGTCACCTGCTTTTATTTAAGTAGGCTTAGGTGAAAGGCTGAAATTATAAGAGAAATATTCTAGTTCTTAGTTCTGTGGCATACATGCTCATGTTATTAGAAAAGCATTAAATTAATAATAACATACAACATTTGTTGAGTGTGCTCTACTTTCCAAAGCATTTACATAACTGTTATTTCATAACAGCTTTGGAGGAATAGAAGTAAATGCAGCAAAAGGCAATTATGGCAGATAATTTGACATGTTACAAACTGGCCTTGGACTGAGAGAGGTACAGAAGAAAGACTTCAGTCCTTACCACTCATGTTCTCCAGTACAGGCACACTGTGGCGTATCAACATATGTACTTACATATTAAATGCCAGGAGAATAGGTTTTCTTTGTGTCTCCTGGATTTTATGTTAGTTATAGTGGTGTGGTTTTTGCACAACTAAGGTTCTGTTTTTATGAAGATGAACCATTGTTCTACTCATAGCAGCAATGCCTATCTGTATAGCTCTACTCATTTTAGCTGGAACCCGACTACCCTCAACACTAACTTAACTGTATTGAGATAGGAAGTCTAACACCATCATTAAGTGACCAGGAACCCACCTAGGATGAGAACAAAAGATCGAAGCAGATGCATGTTGCATGGTTTCCTTTTGTCAAGTTCAGACAAGTGTCACATTTAACCACTTGGAACACAGAAATGATCATGTCAATGTGTAAAGTGGACAGACAACAAGAAACAGCCAACTTGAGGCAGGCAGAAGCCAGGAAGTCAGTTCCTATTCCAGGCAGCCAGGTAGTAATGTCAAAAAAATTTAAGTTGACTTTCAAATCTATGAAAAGTAAAAACCTTTTAGTTGGGGGAAATCATGAGATTGTAGAAATAGAATACCAGGATCTACTCATTCTCCAACACAAATATATTGGTAGTTCTTTTCCAAACTTTGAAAATACCTATCACCAACACAAGATTTTATTAAACTGAGTTGGTGTGTCACCATAGTGTAAATGCAGAATGTTTAATGAGAATTAAAACTCCACTGAGACATGGAGGTCAACATGCATGGTTTATATAAAGGAATCATGAGGCCAACACATAGCAGATAACTCAAAAAAGAGCTGAAAAGTTAGTGTTGACAACAGAATATTTAAGAACATGACAACTCAAAAGAAACAAACAATATTATAACACAGTACAGTGTCCTTTGGCCTTGTTCAAGCATGCAGAGTTTATGTTTTCAATCTAACCTCTGCTGCTTTATAAGGATTCAGCATTTGGAAGAGCTTTAAGCAAATGAAAGTTTCTTCTGCTTTCAATTCTAATGAAATTAAGTGACATTGATCTGAACCACAAATGATAAAGATTAGAAAAAGAATTGAAGAAAAGCCATGGCCTGGGAGGCTTGGCACACCAAAGTATGCAATATGGCCAGACAGAGTATCTTAGTGGATGAAAGCACTTGCAGCAAAGCTTGATGTCCTAGCTTTAATCCCAGAACATATGCAAATAATAAATAAATAAATAGATGATAGATAAATAAATTGTAGAGAGATATATATAAAAGATTGGGAATTCTGGAAAAGAAAAAAATATTTGAAAAAAATGACTATTTATTTTGCCAAAAAACTATTAAATTTTATGTAAATATAATGAAGGACATCTTAATATATTCCCCCATTGGTTAGAACTCTGTAGAGCTTATTTTTAATTTAAAGAACTTACTTTATGTAACATTTTTATTCCCTCATCTAATTCTCCTCAATTTTAACTTTGTATAATGTGTCTCCTGCCTGACCAGATGGCAGTGAATCAGCCAATAATCATGGAAGGCACATCGTAATACATTAACATCCTAATGACTTATTGCAGATCTGTTTCCAAAAATTACAGTCAATAATCTGAAAACAAGATTGCAAGACCAGGAAAGATACTGATAAGGCATTCTCACTGCTCATCTCTAGGAGACATTCTACCTACCTATCTATACACTTGCCTTACTCAAATATCCCCAATAGAACTTCCAATGATTGTAAAAGATCAGTTTGCTACTATGTGGCCCAAGTGTCATAAAGGAAGCTGTTTCAGCCTCCACTCTAGAAGTAGAACTGATTGCTGTAATGGCAGTCGTCTTGATGGAGTGGTCAGATAGCCCACTATGACCACTGAGACTATTGGCAGTTTCAGGAAAAACGTTGTCCCCTCATTCACCCCTGTGTTTGGGTCTGCATGTCTGTGTGGTTTTTTTCTGTTTTCCTTTATATCAATCCTTCCCTTCATCTTCTCTTTTTCTCTGCCTATGAATCTGTAGTAAACAACTTGAAGTAGCTATAGTTGCTCTCAGGATCTCTCTACTCCAGGATCCTAGGATGAAGACAAAGCCAAGGGGACACATAGAAATGTAGTATGCAGGGGCGGAGGTTGCCATGGGATGTGTGTGTGTGTGTGTGTGTGTGTGTGTGTGTGTGTGTGTGTGTGTGTGTGTGAACAGCCTTTCCACAACCGAAACATCCTTTTACATGTTTACATTGCTGATGATTTATTCCAAGATACTCGTAAGAGAATTTTCTGAGATAATCAGAATTAAATTCAACTGCCACTTCTTCAAACAATTAGAGTTTACAAATTCAAAGTAAATTTAACTGTTTTATTTTATGTAGAATTTTAGAATTTGTGGCTAAATAAAATAAAAATCTGTACCACTCCTTGTATTGTGCATACAGTTACACATACAATCTTGTGGGCTAGGGTATGTGCTTGTAGATTGTAAGAATGTGTGAAGTGCTCAGAGTTGAGGGTCCTGGGCTTTGTATGCTTTTTAGGGAAAGCACAGTGTATGGAAAAGTGTCAGAGAGCTGATAGGCACAGGGAGACAGTGGGTTGGCTACAGACTTGCAGGACACAGCTTAGCACACTAATAATATTTTTATCTGTCATTACATTTTTCCAGTTTAAGGTTGCAAACAATTTTACACAAAAGGTGAACATTCAAAAGCTGCTTACTTTATGAATTTTTAAATTTCTGTTTTCTGAAAGAATAACTCAGTTGAAAGAATACACAATGCTGGAATATTTCTTATGAAGAGTTGTTCTTGATACTTTTCCTCATCAACTGTTCTTGAGACGCTGTCATTCTTTTGTCCCCTCACCTGACTGCATTGTCAAACTATTTCAGTTTTTAAGTATTTCCTCGTTAGATATTCTGTCTTGACTTTTTACTCTATGACAGTTGAGGTTGGTGCTGGCCTTAGCCCATCATGTGCCACATGTGTAATTTTATCATATCACACCTCATTTTCCCATGAAAATTAGATTGGAGATGATAATTTTGAATCAAATGCTCAGAGCTTACATTCTTGCTGCTAAAATCTTTTTTTTCAACAATTCTAATAATTTTTAAAAGACTATATTAGTGCACAGACAGAGAAGAAAACAGCACTCTTTTTTAACAGTGTAAGCACTTTTTATTGGCATTTTATTCTTATTATAAAGTAAGATAAAGATACAGAAAGTGGTGGGAGGGGTCAGGTGGTGGCTAAGAGCCTCCATTGGTCACCTCTCCCAGAGATGCCCCAGCTCCAAAAGCTACTCACACACAAACTACTGTCAACGGTGCTGAGGGAATCAGGGGAGAGGCTACTGTAGTACCTAGCGTTAGTATTATTTTATTTTAATTATGAATAAAGAAGTCACATTTTCTATCCCTGTATATCCTTATTCAAGGTCCCTTTCCCCTCCCAACACATCAGGTCACTCTCTCTTCTCCACATCTCCCCATCCCTCCAGTGGGCAGGCAGCAGACAGTCCCAAGGTCCCAAGGTCCCAATATTGCTTAGTTGAGCCTCCACTAGTGGCAAATCCACTTTTATACCCCCAACATCAAGACTGAGTCGGGTGTTCCTCTAGGGGGAGTGGGATCCAAGGAGTCAGTATAAGGTGTTTTGGATCCCAAGCTGTTCAGTGGTTGTGGTTTGCAGCTTGGGCATGCTTTGCTTTTTGCTTTTTTGTTGTTGTTGTTTAGAGTCCACTAATGAGTGAGTACATCCCCTAATTATCTTTCTGGGTTTGTGATACCTCCCTCAGGAGGATACTCTCCAAATTCATCCATTTGCCTGCGAATTTTAGGATATCATTTTTTCTTACTGCTGAGTAGTACTCCATTGTGTAGATGTACCACAGTTTGTTAATCCATTCTTCAGTTGAGGAGCATCTAGGTTGTTTCCAGGTTCTTGCTATTACAAATAATGCTGCTATGAACATAGTTGAGCTAATGCCATTGGAGTGTGACTGTGCGTCTTTTGGGTATACACCCAGAAGTGGTATTGCTGGGTCCTTGGGGAGATTGATTCTCAGTTTTCTGAGAAACCGCCATACTGCATTCCAGAGTGGCTGAACAAGCTTACACTCCCACCAACAGTCAAAGAGTGTTCCCCTTGCTCTGCATCCTCTCCAGCATAGGCTGCCATCTGTGGGTTATATCTTAGCCAATCTGACAAGTGTCAGGTGGTATCTCAAAGTTGTTTTGATTTGCATTTCTCTGATGGCTAAAGATGATGAGCACTTTTTCAAGAGCCTTTTAGCCATTCGCAATTCTTCTGCTAAGAAATCCCTTTTTAGTTCTGAACCCCATTTTTTGATTGGGTTATTCAAAGTTTTGGGCTCTAGATTCTTGAGTTCTTTATATATCTTAGAGAATAGTCCTTTATCACTTGTAGGGTTGGTGAAAATCTTTTCCCATACTGTAGGCTGTCATTTTGTCCTTTTGACAGTGTCCTTGGCTTTACAGAAGATTCTTAGCTTCAGGAGATCCCACTTATTGATTGTTGGTCTTAGTGTCTGTGCCACTGGTGTTATATTTAGGAAGTGGTCGCCTGTGCCAATTCGTAGAAGTGTATTTCCCTCTTTATTTTTTATGAAGTTTAAAGTGGCTGGGTTTAGGTTGAGGTCATTGATCCACTTGGATTTCAGTTTTGTGCAGGATGACAGGCTTGGATCTATTTGCATTTTTCTACACACTACCATCCAGCTATACCAACACCATTTGTTAAATATACTATCCTTTTTCTATTGCGTATGTTGGGCCTCTTTGTCGAAGATTAGGTGTTCATAGGTTTTTGGGTTAATGTCTGGATCCTCAATTCTATTCCATTGATCCACAAGTCTGATTTTATGCCAGTATCAGGCTGTTTTTATTACTGTAGCTCTATAGTATAACTTGAAGTCAGGAATGGTGATGCCTCCTGAAGTTCTTTTGTTGAGTAAAATTGTTTTGGTGATCCTGGCTTCCCTGTTATTCCAAATGAAATTGAATATTGTTCTTTCAAGGTCCCGAAAAATATTGTGTTGGGATTTTGATGGGCAGTGCATTGAATCTGTAGATTGCCTTTGGTAGAATTGCCATTTTTACTGTGTTGATCCTACCAATCCAGGAACATGGGAGAGCTTTCCATTTTCTGATATCCTCTTCAATTTCTTTCTTCAGTAATTTAAATTTTTTGTCAAATAGATCTGTTACTTCTTTGGTTATAGCTACTTTAAGGTATTTAATACTATTTGCAGCTATTATAAAGGGTGATGTTTCCCATATTTCTTTTTCAGCCCTTTTATCTTTAGTGTATAGGAGGGCTACTGATTTCTTTGAGTTAATCTTGTATCCTGCTACATTGCTGAAGGTGTTTATCAGCTGTAGAAGTTCTCTGATAGAATTTGTGGGTCACTTATGTGTACAATCATATCATCTGCAAATAGAGATAGTTTCATTTCTTCTTTTCCAATTTGTATCCCCTTAATCTCCTTTCATTCTCTTATTGCTTTAGCTAAAACTTCGAGAACTATATTGAATAGATAAGAGGAGAGAGGACATCCTTGTCTAGTTCCTGTTTTTAGTGGGATTGCTTTGAGTTTTTCTCCGTTAAGTTTGATGCTGGCTGTAGGCTTTTTGTAAATTGCCTTTATTATATTTAGGTGTTCTCCCTGTATTCCTGATCTCTCCAGGGCTTCTATCATAAAAGAGTGTTGGATTTTGTCAAAGGCTTTTTCCACGTCTAAGGATATGATCATGTGGTTTTGTTCCTTTAGTTTGTTTATACGATTGATAACGTTTACAGTTTTTCGTATGTTAAACCAGTCCTGAATTTCTGGCATGAAGCCTACTTGGTCATGGTGGATGATATCTTTTATACATTGTTGTATACGGTTTGCCAAAATTTTGTTGAGAATTTTTGAATCAATATACATGAGGGAAATTGGTCTGTAATTCTCTTTCTTTGTTGTGTCTTTGAGTGGCTTGGGTATTAGGGTAATTGTGGCCTCATAGAAAGAATTTGGCAATATTCCTTCAGTTTCTACTGTGTGAAATAGTTTGAGGAGTAATGGTAGTAATTCTTCTTTGAATGTCTTTTAGAATTCTCCACTGAAACCATCTGGACCTAGACTTTTATTTTTGGGGAGGCTTTTAATGACAGCTTCAATTTCCTTAAGGGTTATAGGCTTGTTTAGGTAATTAATTTGATCTTCATTTCATTTTGGTAAATGGTACCTGTCTAGAAAGCTGTCCATTTCTTCTAGGTTTTTCATTTTTGTGGAATATAAATTTTCAAAGTATGATCTGATAGTTCTTTGGATTTCCGGGGGGTCTGTTGTTATGTCCCCCTTCTAATTTCTGATTTTGTTGATTTGGGCACTCTCTCTGCTTTTTTATTAGTTTGGATAAGGTCTTATCTATCAACCAACATTGAAATCACGTGCTGATCAGCTATCTGAAGAGAAGAACCAAGTCTTGGTTTGTATGTTTTACTGATTTCCATGATCTTAATACTCCTTCTCAGCCAATTTCAGAAGGCGGAAGCCACTACATATACAGTTCAGAAGAGATGGGCACGGTTGGCCCTGAGCTGTTTCTTGATGGCTGTCTAGGAGTCATGCTTGTATTTGCCTGTCCCATTGACTATGCAATGAAAACAGTGATCAGAAGCCCTCCTGTCCTTAAATTCTGTCACATGTGTGCAAATATATTAGGAAGGTCACAGGCTCTGGGTCACTCTGTACTTGCTCTCAGTGTGAGTATGGCAAAGTACAATGGCATTTTTGTTTTTTTTTTTTTTTCAATTTATTATTTTTTTTTCCTTTATTTTGTATTTATTAAAAAAAAACACAGTAAAAGGAATTTAAAATGTGGAAGAGTTAACAATAACTATATAGAGGATAAGAATGATAAGCATGGCTTATCAAGGGTAGACATACAAATAAGATTGCTACACCTATATTTTCTTTGTGTTCATCTTTCCCTCTGAATTTTTTTTTTCCATCCCTGT
>PVIH01016478.1:0-45447 GCA_004025045.1 Sigmodon hispidus
AGATAATCTTACTACACATATACTTAACTGATTCACTTTATACTAGACACTTTACAGACATTCCAAATTCAATAACACACCTACCGTTTTCAGTACTTCATGTGAATCACTCACATCAACAGAACACTTTTTAAATTTTTATATCTCATTTTGTGTTTCTTGTATTCCTTTGTCTTTCCTTTTCTAGAATACTGAGAACCGAACTGAAGGTTATAAACATGCTAGGTAAGCACTCTTTCACTGAGCCACATCCCGAGTCCTTTTTTCTGACATGCACTGAAAACACGTATCTCTCGTTACACACTCATTTTAATATCAGTTTTATATCCCCAGGTCTGTTCTTTGGTCTATTTTTGAAGCAGATTTAACAACTTCTTTTTCTCTCCTCATCTAAATAAAATCTTTAAATATATTTATTTTGTAAACATTCTAAATCTTAAAAAAGACAAAACAATACCGGCGAATCATGGTCCTTGTACAGAGAGCTGCCATGATTATAACTGTGGTGGGGGCTGGAAACTCTCTTAGCATCTCCTTTGTTTCACTTTCATATGTAATTAATCATCAATCATTCCTATCCCATCTCTTTAATGTTGTTCTGAGCACTATTCTAGTCTAACACATTATCACTGTCACCTCAGAAACTGTAGCAACCCACCTACTTTCCTTCCTAGTCCTTCCCTTACTCCCTTTCCATTCATTTCCCACAGAGGACATTTTCTAATAATAAATCTGCTTATGACACCGTATTGCTTAAAAATTCATCGTCTTTCATTTGCATGTGAATTGACACTTTTAATCCTAAAATGTTCTTTATCCTTTTGCCTTTGTCTAGCTTCTCTGCTTCATTGGCCGCTTTTTAAATATGCAACCATATTCTGGAAAACTCATTTCTAAGCTAGATTATAATCCACACAGTCTCTTTGACTTTTTCTTTTCCTAATTTATTGTAAGTAAAATAAATACTCTATTAATCATTTATTTTGTGTCTCATTTTCTTCCAAGGTAACAGGAACCTGTCCACTTCATTAACACTTTAACCTCATAGACAAGCACAGAGACTAGAACACAGAATATACTCAATAAGTCCTCATTCCATTCATGAATGAAAGCACACTAATCTAATCTTAGATCACAATTCATCTAGTAGACTGTAGGTATGATTTACCTCTTCAGGGAGATGAAAAGAACATCCCCTACCTCACAGGACACCATGAGAAACAAATGCTATGAGGTTCATTCCAGTATCTGGCATAATGTAAGTATTCATGGAACCATTTATTACAGCCAATTTTGCCTTATATAGTATAATAGAGAGGGGTATTCTCAAGCCTTGGAAAACCAAATGGTAATTTGTCTGGACCTTCCCAGAGCAGAAAAATGTTAGAATTCTAACCTGGTTTAAGACCAACATATCCTCCAATATCCCAGTGACTTGATCAAGCTTCTACTGAAAACAGGCTGCACTGAGGGAGTTAAGACTGGCTACTTTACCCAAGATGAAAGCTCATGGAAACATGATCTGTTATTTGTTAACTATACAAAAACTTCCTAATAGTTGATAATGTTATTTACATAAAAGAGGCACAATAGACAAGTCCATAGAAACTTCAAAAAGATTTGTGGTTGCTAAGAGCTAAGAAAGAGGAAAATAGTGACTGATAATATGTAGATTCTTCTCTGTTCTAAATTTTAGAATGTAATCAGAAGTTTCTCTGTCCCACACAACTGGTCTCACAGCCATTAAGTCACAAATAATCACACAAAGGTTTATATTAATTATAAACTGTTTGGCTTATGGCTCAGTCGGGTTATTTGCTAACTCTTACATTCAAACTAATCCATGATTCTTATCCACGTTTAAACATGTGCCTTGGTACCTTTTCTAATTGCAGCATTCTCATGCTGTTTCCTCTGTGTTGGGCTGGTGTCTCTCTCTGCTCTTCTACTTTCCAGAATTCTTCTAGTCTGCTGCCCCACCTCTACTTCCTCTCTAGCTTCTGGCCACTCAGCATTTTATTAAACCAATATTTACAGTGGCAAATATTTATAGTATACAGGAGCATAGTCCCACAGCATTAGAATCTAAAATGATATTCAATGGCTATCTTGGTACAACACTATAAATATAATGAAACTATTGAATTTGTTCTCGTTCTACAAATTAAAACGCATTAAAAAGGAAAATAACCCTCCAGTTATCATGAATCTGGCTCCATGATTGTTAAGACCAGGTCACAAAAGATGACACAATTTCCCACTGAGAAGCAGTACCATGCTTTAAGGAAGCCCAAATTCTCTGCAAATGGAAAAGAGGTGAGACTTCAAGAACATATTGGTACATGAGTCTTCAATGAATTCTAGCTCCCGCATATTTGAAACCCCTCAACTGTTCCATAGTAGCTTACAAGTAAACTTTGCTTTTTGAGCCTTGAACAAAATATAGATTTATAAGCACCCTAAAAGTGTTCTCATTTTAACCCATTGGGATTTTAGGTTAGCACACAGAACATAGATTCAGAATAAATGAACATATAACTCAAATTTCACCTGAAGAAAAATTGTTTTGCTTATTAGCTTGAACCTCAAATATAAGCAGTTTAAAAAAATTCAGTTATTTTTCCACACCAACAACAGTTACCCACTCTCCCCTCATGCTACTTCCCTCCAACTTTTCCCACCCTCACCTCTCAACCACTCCTCAGAGAGGGTAAGGGCTCCCATAGAGAATCAATACAGTTTGTCATATGAAGTTAAGGAAGGACTAAGCCCCTCCCTCTATATCAAGACAGAACAGAGTATCCCTGTATAGGGAATGGGCTCTAAAAAGCCAATTCATGCACTAGGGATAAATCTGGGTTCTGCTGTCAGAGGCCCCACAAATTGTTTAATACGCACAACTGTTATCCATATTCAGAGGGCCTAGTTCAGGTTCCTCAGCTGTCAGATCTTGGTTTGCTCATATAATTCCTCCTTTTTCTCTTTGTCTGGACTGGGAGCTCAGCCCAGTGTGTGACTGCAGATCTCTGCATCTGATTCCATCAGTTGTTGGATGAAGTTTCCTATGATGACAATTAGGGTGGTCATCAATTTGATTACAGAGGAAGGCCAGTTTAGGCACCCTCTCCACTGTTGTGTGGAATCTTAGCTTGTGGATTGCTCAGATTTTTCCTAGAACCAGGTTTTCCTTAACCCGCAAATGGTTCCCTCTATCAAGGTATCTATTCTGTTGTTCCCCCTTTCTGTTCTTCCCCCAACTCAACCATCCTGTTCCTTCATATTCTCCCCCCATCCCCTTTCATCCCTCTCAACAGAAGAATCTCAAATGGCCAAAAGACACTTAAAGAATTGATCAGCATTCTTAGCCATCAGGGAATGCAAATAAAACAATTCTGAGATACTATCTTATACCTATCAGAATTTTCTAAGATCAAAAACATAGATGACAGCCTATGCTGGAGAGGGTAGCTGGTGTGAATGTCAACTTGTACAGCCTCTTTGGAAATCAGTATGGTAGTTTCTCAGAAAATTGGGAATCAATCTCCCCAAGGATCCAGCAATTCTACTCTTGGGCATATACCCAGAAGATGCACTTTCTTACCCCAGGAGCTCAACTATGTTCATAGTAACATTATTTGTAATAACCAGAATCTGAAAACAACCTATATGCCCCTCAACTGAAGAATGGATTAACAAACTGTGGTACATCTACACAATGGAGTACTACTCAGCAGTAAGAAAAAATGATATCCTAAAATTTGCAGGCAAATGAAAGGATTTGGAGAGTATCTTTCTGAGTGAGGAAACACAGGCCCAGAAAGATATACATGACATGTACTCACTCGTAAGTAGATTTTAGATATGAAACGAGTATCCAGGCTGCAAACCACAACCCCTAAATAGCTAGGTAACAAAAGGAACTTAAGAGATTCATCTAAGAATCCCTTTGGGAAGGTAAAATAGAGAAGATCTCCTCAGTAAATTGAGATCATAATGGGGAGCAAGTAAGGGGAGGTGGAAACAAATCATGAGAGAAGGAGATGGCTGAGTGAGAACAAAGAAATGGAAATCTTTTTTTTTTTTAAAGTCATACATTTCCAGTCAATTAATTTTTGGCCAAGGCCATTCAACAAGGGAAACAATAGTGTTTTTCATTAAATTAATGCAGTAAATGGAGTAATCACTTGCAAAAAATGATCTTAGATCTTAAGTTCATATGATATACCAAAATTAACTCAAAATGAGTAAAAGACTTAAATATATAAGAGCCAAAGTATACAATTTTTAGAACATATTGGAGTAAGTCTTCATGGCATTGAGTTTAACCATGAACAGTTTTGTTCTCTGAAGTATTAATGACAAAAAGGTAGATAAATTGAACTTGCTCAAAGTTAGTAACTTTTTTTCTTCTTTATTTTGTATTTAACAAAAAAACAGTAAAATGAATTTAAAATAGTGCCTGCCACTGTGTGGTTAGAAAGAAACCTGATGCTAAGGAAACCTCCAAGAACCCACAAGACATCCTTGCCAAGGTCTACAAGCAATAGTGGAGAGGGTGCCTAAACAAGACTTCCCCTATAATCAAATGAATGACTACCCTAATTGTCATCAAAGAACTTTCATCCTGCAATGGATAGAGGCAGAAACAGAGATCCATAGCTAAGCACCAGGTCAAGCACCTGGTCCAGCTGAAGAGAGAGAGAGGAGAGTGTATATGAGCAAAGGGATCAGGATCATGAGGAGGAGATCCACAGATTTGGCTGCCTGGAGCTATTGGGAGCTCACTGAATCAGAAACAATCCCTGAGCAAACTTCACGCAAAGGAACTAAACCCTACAAAGGTAAATGGCTGTCAAATGGCGAGGCCAGTTTGTGGAGCCTCTTGCAATAGGATCAGAGTATGTTCCTGGGTACATGACCTGGTATCTCAGAGCCCATTCCCTATAGAGGCACACTTAACTCAGCATTGATACTGGTAGTAGGGACTCAGACCTACCTCAACTGAGTATGCCATACCAAACTGACCCACTTTGGGACTCCCTGCCCTCCTTGGGGAATGGATGGATGATGGGGTGGTAGAAAGCTGAGGGAGGACTGGGAGGGACTGAGGAGAAGAAAGGAAGGGGAAGTAGTCATTGATATGGGAAATAACTTTTTAAATAAAAAATATAAAGACAAATAAAAATGATTATATACTTCAAAAATCCAAGTTTTTGAAGGTCACTCTTCCTATGTTCTACATTGTATTATATTTTGTACTGGAGAGTATCTTCGCACACAATGATTATATTGCCTAGTCTTTTTTCTTGCAATGAATGACAAAGATAATCCTTGCATGGCACTTACATAAAAGAATCAATTCCTGTTCTAAGGTCTTGCTTTATAAACAGTAACCTCTTTGAGATAGTTCATTTTATTATTTCTGAATTACAAATAGGAAATACAAAGTAGGGAGGCACTCAATAACTTTACCATGGCCACACAGTTTATACATGGTGAAGCTAGAATTCAAATTATGATTAGCTATAGTGAGAATCAGATGTTATTAGCCTTGACCTAGAGGTGTGATCTTTAGGTTTTGAGGACCCATATACCGGGCATGGCCAGACCAGTCTAAGACTGGGTGCACACCATCTCCCCTTCCTGTTTATTCCCTCCTGCTCTTGGAGAGAGGAGCTGACCCATCAGCTCCACGTGGACCAGACCAAATTTCCAGGAATTGCTCTATGGTTCAAGCTCTGTAACACTGAGTGTTTCATGTAAACCCCTTAATAAATATTAATTTTTATATAATCAGTTGCTAGTGATTAATTCCTACTTTAATTAACTGCCTCTATTGATGCTGTTCCTTTTATTGTTACTGACTTTCCATGATTTTGGCACATTCTAAAACAACATGTTTATTTCATGTCAACTCCATTACTGTCAAACCTGGGGCCAGGAACTGTTTCAGCTTCTTTGCCTTTTTCTTGTATACACTGACCAAGTTATAAACTTATCTACTGCGGTGAACTTTAAGCTTTGTGACATTATTGCTTTTCTTTGCTTGACATATATGGTATCCTTATTCTTAGTCTTGAGCCAAAAATATTCCCTATTTTCTCAATTTTGAGGGATCATAATGACAAGTCATTTTTTCTTTAAAAAAAAAGTATAGACTGGAAGCTCCAGAAAGACATTTACCTAGTTACTATGTACTCAATCACCATACATATTATGCAATTATATACATATTATACAATTATATATATGTGCGTGTGTGTATGTGTTATAGTAGATGTCATTCATATAACACAAAGATATATGTGTAAACATATATGGGATAGTTACATACATTCCATTTTCCCTAGTTAATCTTGTATCAGTGCCCAAAATTATTATTGTGGAAGATACACATGTGTATCAAAAAAACAGACAGAGATGAATTGCTATCCATGAATACACAGTTGCAAAATGAAATGTGGACCACAGAAATATATTCATTCACTCCTTCCATACTTGAAAGGGTGATATCACATGCTTTGTGTGCTATTTAGTGATAGTTTAAAAAGTGTCCATCACCATGAGTGTGTGTGTTCACATGTGCATGTGTTTAGATGTATATGTGCATATATTTCTAATTTTTACATCCAGTTATTATCCACATTTTTCTTTGAAATTATTTAAAAAATTAAAACAATAAAGCTCATTTGTTCTACCACAGATAATTTAGGAAATACTACTATAATGTAGTCAACATATTTGTTTTGAATATATTTCAAGTTCTGCATTTTTTTTCTACCAATATCAATTTTTGAGGTCTACCTGAATTTTTTTTCTTTGTATAGAAAGGACAGAGGACATAATATTGGAACAATTTTCTCTGACTAAAGAATGAAAGTAAAGCTGTAGACTTCAGGTTAGAGATGAATGAGATTGTGGAAGGTCTGATGCTCCTGGGTTTCTGTGAGCACAGAAGGATTAATGAGCTAAGACCAAGGAGGAAGAAAAGTTCAGTGGCTGAGGGAATGGGAGCGCTGAAGGGGCCAATAGACCTATGAAACCTTGAATAATGGGGATTTTAGATAATGCAAGAGGCCTTCACAAAAGATCACTGACAGAAAGCCCACCCGTGAGATGCTAGAGCCAGACTGATAACAGCTTTTCAGATTCCAGTGTAGGCTAAGAACAAAAGAGAAAGAGCGGAAAAATAGACATCAGAAAAAAAGCATCACAAGTTACTGAAATTGACCAAAGGGACCCTAAATTCTGGGTTAATGCTAGGTCTCAAATGTGTGAGTTATAAGACTTCAAATGCATGACTGAACTTCTATATGCCCTAGTACCACAGAAACAATTTGAGTAGTGATTGAGAAATGGAAAATTCTCAGAAAATGTGAGCAGTTTCTATTATTAGTAATAATGTTGGGCTTAACGCTCTTGTTTGCAGACTTAGGTTAATATTTCCCCTAATATAATTAAAGGTTTTTATTATACTTGATCCCAGTTGCTTCAGAACATATTCTGTGGGACTGAGAACTACTACATAATTCTATCCTATGGTTAAGATCAGAGCCAAGCATATGACTGTTGCTCACAGAAACAATGATAGACAGAAATTTACTTGAAAGATAATCAGTAGCTCAGTAAATTTCTGTGTAGAACTGATTTATGCATGGGGGAGGGGAAGAGAGAGAGACAGGAAGAGAGAGAGACAAGGAGAGGAAGAGAGAGGAAGGAAGGAAGAAAGGGAAGAAGGGAGGGAGGGAAGAGGAAGGAGAGGAGAGAAAGATGAGAAATAAATAAAATGTAAAAATGAAAGAGAAAACAGAAAATTAAATTTTTTCATGTAGTTAAGCTAAATAGAAATTTCTGAATTACAAGGAATTCGGCAAAGTGAATCGTCATTACAAACTGAGTTTTCAGTATATATCTAGCTCTACTCAGAATATGGACTGAAATATTTGTATGTTTACACCTATAATTTTTGTGTGTAGTGATATGAATTAAATTCAGGGCCTTGAGCATGTTAGGTGAAGGCCCTCCTACCAAGCAACATCTTCAGCTCCTACAAACATCTTTGTATATAGCTTTATTTGCTGAACATTTGAAGAAAAAAAAAAGCCTTTTTGGACTATGCTTTTACTACTTTGTTTGAAACTATTGATAAAATTAACTTCAAATTTTTAAATCATTTATTAATTCTGCCATGACTTCATACCAGGAGCCAAAAACTATCAGTATCTTTATTTATAACTCTTGGAAATATATATTAAGGGATTTAACTGGACTATTTGAATTAGGAATTTTAACAATCTATTTGAATTAGAAAAATGTGTTGGTTATGGCCATTTGTTTACCAGGTTGATTGTTACTGAATTTCCATTTTATGATCCATATAATGGAATGTGTTTATTTAAAGCTTATTTTTAAATACTAGAATATTATGATATGGTAGCTATGGTTCAAGTTTTATTTCTCCCAGACATTCACTCCACCTGTTACTCCAACTCAGCTATAACTTCTGGTAAAATCTATCACTCCTATTCTTTGAAAACATGGGCAGCATTAAATACTTTTATAACTGCTTTAGAATGATGGTGCCTTTTGAGTTGCTTTCTTGTTAATTTTCCTAGTGCCTTCCAAGTCCTGATACAGTCTTGGAAACACTTTCTGACTGCACACCACTAGAATGAAAATTCTACTGAAGTCTATTTACATGAACCACCAACCCTTAAATGAATTGGATATGTTCTTAATGTAGGAACACAGTGTTTCCTGACATTCTGTTCAAAAGAGTAAATTGAATTAGCCTGGATAACTCAACTGTTCCAAGGACTGGAAACTGCTAAATTAAACTTGAGCAAGAGTTACAAATAGGACTATGCTGAGTTCAAAATGAATAAGGTCATTAAGGCTTCAGTTAGAGAAGGTAAGTTTAGACTTAATATTTTTATTCAATGAAGAGGAAAATGAAGTAAAAGCCTATTTATTTTGTATTTAATAAAGATTACAGAAAAAAATTTAAAAACTCAGGTTTGAGAGTGAATTTAAATGAACAAGAAGTAATTAAAAACGTATAATGTATCTGGAAATATGTAGAGTCATGTGAATTTCAGAAGAGATTTAAAATCGTTTAAAACACTGAAGTCAAATAAGAAGCAGGAACAAAATGGTATCATAATAAATCTGAACTTATTTTCTGATTTAAAAGAGTGTCTCACTATGTAGGTCTGTCTGGCCTTGAACTTGTGATCCCATTGCTTATACCTCCTAAGTGCTGAGACACATGTAAAACTACCATGCTTATACCTTAAACTTTACAATGTTAGTGAGGAAAAAATTAAAACTAACATAGACTCATGAAACTATCTTCAAGACTATGCTTTGCTACATATCAAGTTCATGTCTACCCTGCTTTCCCTGTTGTTGATGTTGACGGCAAATCAAAGTTAAATGTTAAACTAATAGTGGAGAGCCACATGTAAAAGAACAGAGGAAAAGAAGACAAAAGGGAAAGTAATAGAAAAAAAGATGAGTAAGAGGTGTGTAGAAATGGACAAGGAAGGAGATATTTCAAGTAATAGGAACCAGTTTTAATTGCCATGTACAGCAAAGGAGAAAAATATAATGAACAGTTGTAAAAATATTATTTACTATTCTTACCATAATTTTATTAATTACATGGGTAAATTTATACCTTCCCTAGCTAGACTGGAAGAACACAACGCAACTCATGTTTTCCCCACTGTATGTAACTCCAGTGTCTAGCAGTTCTAATGCATAGCTGTCACTAAATTAATATTCAAATCAGAATTAAGCAAAAATATATCATTGAGCAACATGATGTGATACTTGGAGGTACAGGGTTTATAAAATGACCAAGTGATATGATATCATAAGGGAGTTTAAAAGGAAGTACAATAGTAAAAGAGAAAGTGAGGTGACAGTAGTGACATCTTGTATGAATTATCTGTTATAGTCTTTTTCTGAAAGACAAGAAAAAGTATATGAAATAAACATCCTTTGCTTATGAACTATATGTTTGTCACCTTTGTCAGTGCTAAGGATTTGATATGCTAGGCAAGCACTACACCAGTGACCAGATTATTTTAATATGTGGTCTCTCTGAGGTGTACAGTATAGTCCTGTATTCACTCTGTAGCCTAGGTAGACCTTAAGCTTGGTAACCTTTATGCTTCAGCCTTCCGAATGCCTAGCCTTATGAGTCTGTGCCACCAGGCATGGCTGCATTCTGTTTCTCTAAGAACTCTATCCTCTATCCACTTTTCTTATGGAACTTAAGATGGCTACTAGCATTGCTCAGTCTACAATGAGGTGTGCATGGTTTACTGATGTCTTTAAAGAAGAATCAAAAGTCCATGATGGAATGTACAGAGAAAACATGATCAGAAGATATCAAGAAACATATCAAAAGAAACAAACAACCCATAGAAAGAGTTTTCTTGGGAATGGAAGCAGACTGGGGAGTTCTGTGAAGTCAACTAAAATGTGTAAATTTGTGTGGGAAGTAGTTGGTAGAGAGTATACACATGTAACATATGGATATATAAAAGATGGCTATAAGAAAATCTGAAATAAACACTAAAGATGATTAACCATGTATTTATGCATGTTGGCAAAATAGTCATAACATATGCCAGTGTGTGATAAAGATAAGCAAATACACTTCTCATTTCCCATATTTTAAAGAAACATTTCCCCTTCTGTACATTCTAAATAATTGTAAGATAGTTACAACAAAAATACTAAATATGTTTCAAGATATGAAGTAGTGGAAGATAAAACCAATTAGAAGACCTTATCAAATATGAATAAACTGAAGAAAAACAGAGCCAATCCACATATAGGCTAGCAGAGCATTTTAGGAGTCTGTAAATACATAGGCAAAGATAATTTTCAGCAGCTGAAATACCAATAAGGTTATTTATCACATTTTTTTATCTTTTTATAGCAGTTGCTCATATGGAAATATATACATGTATGATATATGTGTATGATGTATATATGTGTATGTTTATCTACTGACATAGTGCCTTAAGGATTATATATTATATATGAGTTCTAAAGTACTTAAGGATTTCAATAAAATAATAGAATGACTTCATGTATCTGTTATATCATAAGTCATAGTGTATGAACTATAGCAGTTATTCATGCAAGCTGATGTCTAGTTAGATCATGAATCAAGTTTAAAGTGAAAATCTGTAATTCCTTCTTTTAGATTATTTTATAGTACTTTACATTCATTTTCACATATAAGGAACATTTTACACTCACCTCTCTTAAATGTTTTAAATATAAACTCCTGTTGTTTTCAAGAATATAGCTTGATATGTTACATTGCAAGAATATTTCCAGCAGTTTATGGTGGGGTCTTTAAATCTATAATCTCAGCATTCAGTTTCATAAGCAGGAAGTTTGCCATAAGTTTAGGCTACTATGGGCTGCACAATGAGCTTTTGGTTTGTTTAGTTCTTTCGAGACAGGGTTTCTCTGTATAACAGTCCTGGCTGTCCTAGAACTTGCTTTGTGGACCAGGCTGGCCTTGACCTCACTGAAATCCTCCTGCCTCTGCTTCCCAAGTGCTGAGACTAACAGCTTGTCCTACCATTGACTAGCTGTTAGGCGTTGAACTCACAGAGATCCAGATGATCTCTGTCTCCCAAGTGATGGGATTAAAGTCACCACTCCCTGACCTTCATGGCATGGCTATGGATGATTCTGTCCTCTGATATTCCAGACTAATTTTATTAAATATAGAATACCACCACACCCTGCTACTGCATTTTATTTAAATAAGGAAAGTAGCAATCCTAATTGAAACCTATATATACATAAGAGAATTACCATGAGTTAAAGGTAAGGCTGGGGTACATAGTGAGTTCCAGAGGGGCCATTATCATTTCTTTTCTATTGTTTATGGTTTCTTTGTTTGACACAAACCATAAACAATAGAAAAGAGAGTGGAGCTGAATGTAAATATAATTTAATAACTCCAATTATAATATCTGAGATTTTAAAAAAATAAAAGAACTTCAAGGCAAAAGGACCTTCCATTTTATATAGATAGAAGCATGAGAACTCTTTGGCAAGTGAGCAGTAATTTTGTTATGAACTTGATTCATTTTTGTCATTAGGATATGTATTTGGTTTTAGAGATGATTGGCTTTTTAGTAGATGCTACCAAAAAATTTCACTTTGAATATTGAATTTAAAAAATGATTTACATTTTCCATCTAAAGCTATCAAACTCTCAGTACCAGTTGTACTTTTGACTTTATGGTGAGACCTGGTATCAATTGGTAGAAAGAATCACTTTTTATCTAACCAGGAAATGTTTTGTCCACCTGAAATAATTACAAAATACAAAAATGAAGAGAGCAAATAGCACACTAGAGGTCCCTAAGGACATTGGTCTTACCTTAGTAGAATTAGAAGGCTTTTGTAGGCTTACGTTTCTTACAGACACACAAGTTGTACTGGACTACTTGACCCTCAGGAAGTGCTAAAAGCAGAAACTTGAAAAACAAGCCTCCCTTGTTCCCACAATATATTAATACACTAAACACACCCAATGACACACACACAGTAATGTTTATCTATGGTAGACACCTATTTCAGGAAGCAAGCAATGTCTATAGAGCTGAGCAAGGAGGAGAGGGAAGGTAATCAATTTCATCTTGTAAACATTTAAGAAGATCTTTTCTATACCAATATTTTGAAAGTGACTCATTCTTTTGATGTTCTTTCCTACCCATGAAAAACATGACCTTTGAGGGGAAAAAGAAGAATAAAATAATGTGTCAGGCAAATTGTTCTTCACATGTTGTACATTTCTTCTTAATTATTAAGCCTATGGTAATGTTATTACATGCATATGAGAAATTTTAAGAAGAGTAGTTTTCTCAGTTACGCAAATAGTAAATAATAGGAGCAGAAGCTAAGTCTCATAGTCTATTACTTAACCATGACACTGCATTGAACAATAAGAAAGATTTTCTTAGAATCAGTACTGTGCTTCTGGGCAAATGGAAAGCACTGTTAAAACATTGGTAAAATCAACAGTAGCATCCACGTGTTCTTCAAGGTCACATTGTAAATACTTCTTTTGACATTAATGTTCCTGTAACTGCGTAATGGCATTGAGAATAAGGCAAATTGACTCTCAAATTAACAAACTCTCTAATTGGACTCTTTCTTGCTGCCTTGGCTGACCTGAGCAAAAGAACTCTCAGTCAATTAGCCAGCAGATTTTCCCTTATGTGACTACCACATATCTAGAGCACTTCACAGATACCTTGTGGAAACTACAGGACAATTGCCCCAGTGCCTGGAAACATAGCCTCAGCCAGGGTAGTTGAAAACAGTTTGGGCCACATTTTCTTACATCAAAAGACAGAAAAATTAATAGTGTCTCCCCATCCCAATTTCTCCGCTTTGTTCCCTTCTTTTCCCTCCTTGCTTTCGATCTCTTCTTCTCCCTTGCCCTTTCCTATGGACTTCCCTTTCTGCTTTTATATACACATACATACACACACACACACACACACACACATTAATTCAGATTCCACATGTAAGCAAAAATATGTAAAGCATACATATTTGTTTTGTTTGTTGAGATAGAGGTTGTAGCCCAGACAGGCCTCATACTCACTATGTAGTCCAAACTGATCTTGGACTCATGCCAATCTTCCTACTTGACCCTCTCACCTACTGTGATTCTAAGAGTGAGCCATTACTGGCATACATAAATACTTTTTTCTAGTGTTTCTATTGTTTTTCACAACTTGGAATCACATAAGGAAGTGTCTAGATAAAATTGGCCTACGGTCATGTTTATGAATGCATATCTTGATTCTTAATTGATGTGAAAGATACAAGTCTCTGTACGCAGTTCCATTCTCTAGTCCAGGGGTCTTGAACTATATAAGACAAGAAAGTGTCAGATTAGAGCTACAATTAATATAACATATAGGTGCATTTGTTGTTTTCTGCTTTTGGTTGTGAATGTGATATGAGTAGCTGACTGACCTACTAAATAAAACCTTTTAGACTTTATGTTGTTTTTTTGTCACAGTATTTTATCATAGCAACAAAAAATAAAATTAGAACAGAAATTGATAACTGAGCTAGTAAGGTGGTTCTGTACTACACGTGACAGTGTGGCTTTTATGCTTAGACTGTGTATGAAGAATGTAGAAGCATTTGGAACTTTGGTTTAGAAAAGCTGTTAAGTATCAGAATGTAATAGGTCATTCTTCTGGGAGCTTGGAAAATGAAAATGCTGAGAGTAAAAGGCTTAGATCATGTTTCAGAGAGAACAAGGATTTTGTTGTCAACTGGCTTAGGGAGAATTACTGTGATATACTAGCTAATAATCTGTGTGTGCTGATCATGCTGAGGCTGAAAAACAGTTATGCTTCTCAGAGACCAGCACCACTGAAGTGAAACATCTTATATTTCACTGGGCAATATGAAACTGTTTCCTCAAGATCAGCACACAGAAAAGTTCTAAGGGACCAGTCTACATGTCAAGCCTAAATTGAGAATGTAAGCATTGTCCACATAGTACTTATTTTGTAGGCATGAAAGATGACAGATTACGGGATAAGCAGCAGAGATGAGATTAGAATTTCTGCAGAGACCACAAGAGAGTAAAAATGATGCCTCTGCTGCAATGGAGATACTAGAATATTGAAAATGTCAGAAAAGCAAGATGTCCACAAGGAGAACTACAGTTGCACAGTGCAGCTTACCTATAAGAAAAGTTGTATGCATAGCAGCAGATTTGGAGGAATGAGACTACACACTTCAGATGTCAGACAATGAGCTAGAGGGTTTGATTTATATACGTAGATTTTAATTTTGCTTAATTGCAATTGTTGTATACCCCAGTTCCTCCCTTTTGGAATAAGAATGTTTGGTATGTAATTAATGACTTGGAATTTCTAAAGTCATTTGATAAATAACTTTATCAATAACAATATAACAATAACAATAAAATATTAACAAAAAATAACAATAACAATAAAAGATTTTGGTTTGTTGTTTGTTTGTTTGTTTGTCTGTTTCTTTAAGACAAGGTTTCTCTGCATAGCTCTTGCTGTTCGTGAACTCACTCTGTAAACCAGATCTCCAACTCTGAGATCTGTCTGCCTCTGTCTCTCAAATGCTGGGATTAAAGGCATGTACCACCACCACTCGGCTGGTTTTGGAATCTTTTTAAGTGTTGAGATTAAAAAAAAAAATGAGGTCTTTAAATTTTGGATCATATTTTACACTATTCAATATCAGATTTGGGAGACTGGTTGTAAAGTCATGGCTCAGCATAGTATTTTCTATATCAGATTAATAAGGGGTAGATTGTGATGGTTAGTTTCAACTGTCAATTTGACATAATCATGAGACACCTAGGAAGAGTCATAATGAAGAATTATCTAAACCATGTTGGCTTGTTCGTATGTCTGTAGGGAATTATCCTGATTATTAATTGACCCAGCCAACTATGGTTGGCACTGTTCCCTAAGGTGGGCTGTCAGCTGTATTTGAGTAAGATAAACTAGCCTAGAGCAAGCAAGTATATGTTTATTCTCTCTCTGCTTCTATGGATGTGATACTGTAAGTTCCTGCCATGACTTCCCTGCAGTAATTAACTGTAACCTGGAGTTGTAAGCTAAATCAACATGTTCCTTCTCTAAGTAACTTTTATTGAAGTTTTGTAGTAGCATAGTAACAGAAATGAAATGATAATACAGTACTTGGGAGTTTGAGTATGGCTTATTTCACTTGACATACTGGTGTCCGGTACCATCCACTTTCCTGAAAAAGACATACTTTCATTCTTCATCCCTGAATAAATGCTACGGATGTATATACATGACATTTGCTTTACCCAGTTTTGATGGCTCTTTTCATTGGCTATGGTTAATAATGCATCAATAAGCATGTGTCTGGAAGTATCTCTGTGGTGTACCAATTTTGAGTCCTTTGAGCATTTCCCAGGAGTAGCATACGTGGATGATATGGTCATTCCACTTTCCGGTTTTTGAGGAGCCTCCATACTGATTTCCACTGTGGCTAGGTTGGTTTCATTTCCGCCAGCAGTGTATGAGAGGGTCTGTTTTACCAACTAGCATTTGGTGTTATGTATGTTCATAATACTTGGCCTTCTGACTGTGCTGAGATGATCGTAGTATCACTTTCACTTTCATTTCTCTGGTAGCTAAGGTTGTTGGATAGTTTTCAAATATAATTGGCTATGTATTACTTGTTTTGTTAACTGTCTGTTTAGTTAAACTGCCGTTGAATGGCTTTGTTTTGGTTTTGCTGACTTTTAGTAGTGTGAGCTCAGCTGGTAATAAAGGAATGCAGAAGCTGAAAGAGAAGAGAGCAACAAGGATAGCAAAAGCGTAACTGGAGAGACAGCAACACCTGAGAAGGCAGGCAGAAAAAAAGCAACTGCCAGTTAAAGAAGCCACCAAACAGTATTGAAGTGGCCAGGGCAGAGAGAAGGAAGATGGTGAAAGGCTGGAAACAAGAGAAGGCCAATAGATGAGACCAAAGAAAGATAAAAAGCTGTTAGGAGCTGAAAGAAAATCTCATGTCCTCTTCACCAGGAACTGAAAGAAAATCCACAGGTCCTCTTCACCAAAATAATTCCAGAGAACTTCAAGACAACAAGAGTCTCAGACCCCAGACTGACAACTTCAACACCGGCAGCTGTCTAAGGCTCAGGATCCTTATCCCTAGAGCTTATGTGTGTAATGTAACCCTAGAGGGTACCTCTCACTACTGCCTCCACTGCTATCAGACCCAAAATGAGACCTCCAGAGACCGCTAGATCTTCTTATCTGCCCTTGTTTCTTTCTGTCCATGCACAGCAAAAGTCCTTTAGAAACTGATTGGTGGCAGTATTATACACCATCTCAAGATGAAGAAAATGAAACTTTATAACATAATTTCACCAAGATAATTAATTCATTTCTGTTAGCATAGTCAAGTTTTTTAGAGGCTACAACAAAGGGTTTCATAAATGGGATACTTGTAAATTAAAAAATAAGTCACCTTTAGTATGAAAAATTAGCATCCCTGACAGTTGGTCAACTAGTAACATGCCCTTTCCAATTTGCTGTGGCATTGTGAAATTTTTCCTAAGCAGAACTCAGGAGTAAGGTTAAGCTACTGTGCAAAATTCCTGTCTAGGATCACTGCTTTGTTTTGCTCAGTATACAATACCTTCAAATATCCTATATTTATTTTTGGCTCTGAATTATATAATCATTTATAAGAGGAAGTAGGCTAGTACTAGTTATTTCATCCTTGTCAGAATAAAATCTCTCATGGTAACTTTTGACAGAATTAGCCTCTAGCCTTACTCAATCTTTCATACTGCAATTTCTCTCAAAATCTAACCATGTCATTTAGGTATCAGGACGATGATTGGAAACTCATATCAGGAGAACTGAGGGAAATTGTCTTTACTGATGTATCTTTTTTTATAAGTGTATGTATATGATTATGCATATCATGATACATGTGTGGAGGTCAGGATAGAACTTGTGGGCATCTGTTTTCTCCTTCCACCACGTGAGGTTAAGGGTCCTCATTCTTGGCAGGCAATAAAGATGCCTTTACCTATGGAGTCATCTTACTGGCCTACCACTGCTTCCTTATCCTTGGCAAATGTCTTAGATGAGCTTTACCCTAAGGCTTATTAC
This sequence comes from Sigmodon hispidus, assembly GCA_004025045.1. NCBI lineage: Eukaryota > Metazoa > Chordata > Mammalia > Rodentia > Cricetidae > Sigmodon > Sigmodon hispidus. The sequence continues at coordinate 17,721 of PVIH01016478.1, forward strand.
TCTGATCTCTGGGTAAGGTTCAACAGTAGTGGTAATTATTCTTGTGACTATTCTTTTGATTATCATTTAAAGTGGTATTTATAACTTCTAGTTGCTTCATGAGTTTAAAAAAAGTAGTTCAACGTATGTTGCCAGATGTGGTACCACAAGCAACCCTAACACTTACAGGTTTAAACAGGAGGATCATGAGTTCCAGATCATCTTAGGAAGTATAAGAACATCAGTCTGTGGTGATTTGAATCACAATGATCCCTATAGGTTCCTATGTTTGAATACTTGGTCTGTAGCTGGGGAAACTGTTTGGGAGGGATTGGGATGTATGGCCTTGTTGGAGGAGGTATGGCACTGTGGGAAGGTGGGCTTTGAGGCTGTAAAATACTACTATCAATTCTCCCCCCTCATCTCCTCCTTGCAGATCAAGATGTAAGCTGATCCTCCCTTACATACCCTGATCCTGAGACCCTATCTTTGCTCCACTATGATGGACTTTAAGTACCTGAAACCACAGGGCCATTTAAATGCTTCATTTTATAACATGCCTTGGTCATAGTATTTTGTCACAGCAATAGAAAATTAACTAACATTGTCTCAAACCACATTTTAAAATGTGTCATTTAATATTTGTATAAGTGTCATGCTGTAACCTTGTTTTTAAAGTTATCTTTTTATAATTTTAGAGGTCAAATCAAACTCTCAGTACATTTGCCTTAACTCACTGGAAGGATCCAAATTATCCATAGAAAGTTGCCAACTCTAACTTTCCAGTGTCAATTTACTGAGCTTCTAACTTAGTGTTTGCATGATTTCAGATACTTAGGTACCACCAATTACTCTGTAATACTGGTATGGCTAGATGAAAATTTGAATTTTGATGTCCAATTATTTTAAGAGCTTTGTAAGTAGATTTCTGATTTGGTGACTCCTGATCCATCTACAACCATACGATCCCAAATGAACCCTATCTTTTTATAACTTAGAAGATAAACAGAGTCAGATATGGCTACTACTTGCATGGGATGGAGAGCTAAACCCTATTATGAGAGAGGTAATAGATAATGATTTGCTACTGTTTATTTGTGTGATTCTTAGGCAAAATAAATTAAGAATCATAGCCATTGGGAGAATATACTATTTTTGCTTTGTTTTGCTTAAGGATCTGTACTAATATTTACTATATCTGTGGTTACTCTGACTATGAGTGAAACTGCAGAATTGCAGTTTTACGTACTATATCTCTAGACCTGCATGTATTCTTCTGTGTAATTCGGAAATGTCTTCCCTTCTGACTACAGAAGTTTGTCATTTGTCCTACTTCTGAATGACATTAATACATTACTTCATAAAATCTCTGAGTTGAGAAGAATTCTTCTCTGTGTGATGTATCCAATATAATCACTTTAAGAATTGAAATTGGCAGCCATACACCCCAACTGCTCCTGGCTGGTCAGCCAAGTGCTCTAGCCTCTGGCAGCAGGGGCTCCTACATATTCATCCCAGTCCCAGACACCCACTAGCACCCCCTTCTCCTCCTGCCACTGTGCCTAACATTCCCAAGATATCAGAGTCCACTGGAGCCACACACCCCAACTGCAACAATTGAGAAGGACAATAATCAGGAAGCACAGCAACGAGAAATGAGAACAACCCAGAAGGACAGACTGGAAGAAGTGGGATCCTAGAGACACAGGCTCCATCTGTTTGGATTTGAGGAAGAAATGGAAAGAAGGCAGTGTAAGAATACATTCAACAACTTAAAGAATAATATGATACCTAGAGAAACTAGAGGTTCTACAGCAATATGAAGTAAACATCCCAATGCTAATGAAGCAGAGGACAATGACCTTAAAAATAACTTCATGAAGAGAACAGAAGCCCTTAAAAGGAAATGAGATATTCCCATAAGGAAATTTAGGAAAAGACAAACAAAAATTGGAAGAAATCAAAAATTCTCTTAAAAAACAAAACAAAACCAAAAACAAGAAAGCCAAGAAAACAATAACTAAAAAGGTGAAGGTCAAAGTCCAAGGCTTGAAGACTGAAACAAAAGAAATAAAGAAAGCACAAACTGAAGAAGTCTGAAAAAGGGAAATCTGAGTAAACAAGCAGGGTAAGCATAGCCAGCAAAATTCAGGAGATGGAAGTCTCAAGTATTGAGGATATGATAGAGGAAAATAGATTTCTTGGTTGAAGAAAATGTTATATCCAGCAAATTTTGAGCACAAAGTATACAAGAAATTTGGGACACCATGAAAAGACCAAACCTTAGGGAAATACAGATAGAAGAAGGAAAAGAATTTCAGCTCAAGGGCACAACAAAATTTAACAAAATCATAAAAGAAAATCTTCCCAGCCTAAAGAATGACATGCCTATAAAGGTACAAGAAGCTTACAGAACACCAAATATACTAAAAAAAAGTCCCCTTGCCACACAATAATCAAAACATTAAATATACATAATAAAGGAAGAATATTAAGAGCAGTAAGTAAAAGGGACAACTAACATATAAAGGTAGACCTATCAGAATTACACCTTACTTGGTCATTGGAAACTCTGAAAGCCAGAAGGTCCTGGACAGACATTCTGCAGACACTAAGTGACCATGAATGCAAGCCCAGACTACTATACCAAGTAAAGCTTTCAATTACACAAATAGAGAAAACAAGATATTCCATGACAAAACCAGATTTAAACAATAAATAGCCACAAATCCAGCCCTACAGAAAGTACCAGAAGGAAAACTTCAACCCAAAGAAGTTAGCTATACCCATAAAAACATAGGCAATAAATACTCTTTTCAGTGGCAGTTGAGAAAATATTAATCATGTCTGTGTCTGGGAGGTTACTTCTAGAAAATATTAGCATTTAAATCTGTAGGCTGAGTCAAGAGTACCCTAAATGATGCTGATAGATGTCATCTAACTCACTAAGGTCCTCAAATGAACAACAAAAAATCCCAGATACCATTAAATTTGTTTTTTCTGAGATGAGACATTCACTTTTTACCCCCTTAGCTATCAGCATTCCTAAATTTGAGGCTTAGAGATTCATGCTAGGGACGGCTAGATTATTCCATCTCCCTCACACTTGCCCCTTTCCAGATTCAAATACATGGCCAGTTTTTCTGAGTTTCAAGCTTGCAGACTGGGGGCCTTTTTGATCCCTACATTTAAGATAACAAATTTAAGTAGCAATTCTATTTCTGAGATACCAGGCCTGCACAGCCAGTCCTTGCACAGAAGGGATGTTTCTGTACTGAAGGCAAATGGCTTTTTATTCTAAAACAGGAAAAAATAGCCATACAAAACATAATTAAAATGGTACAGAAAACTTCATATAGTTTATAGAAACATAATTGGAAAGAAGAAACAAATTTATTTTAAGTATTTTTCAAGGTTGACTCAGAGTTCATGAGTTAATGCCTAAGATTTTCAAATAAGGTTGTGAAGATTTTAGAATCACATTTTTATGCTGAACACTGAACTCAGCTGGAGAACTGAGTTTGCTCTGTAAAACTAAGTTTTGTTCCAGCTTGAGTTCAGTTTAATAAAATATGCTAAAGGGCCACTCTTCATATATATCCATTTTCTGTGTTCAGTTTAATAAAATATGCTAAAGGGCCACTCTTCATATATATCCATATGAGCAAAACTTGGTACTTAAAAAGATACATTTATATATATGCAGTTTTGGATGTCACTTTCTTTTCTTCTTAGTATTGTACTCCTAAGAAGTTATGTTGATATAACTCATATATTTTTATCATATCACCCTCACTGTCCTCTTATTTTCTTCTTTCTCCTAAAGCATTCCTCAACCTTCCCATCTAGTCCTATTTTCACATCTTCTATTTGACTCATTACATTTCATGAATGGTTATTTACCGAAGCACAGGCAACTTAACTAGTGACTGTACCACTGCGGGGGGGGGTGGTGGCAAAAAGAGACATCCCCAGCAACTGTTAACTGCCAATCATCACTGAAGAAAAAGATGACCCTCAGTCAGCAACTGGTAACTGCCAATCACCATTGAAGAAAAAAGCTTCCCCTCAACCAGTAACTGTTAACTGCCAATAGTTCCTCCTGATTCCATCCATGATGGAATGTTCATAGGCTCCATCTCATTCAGGACCTGGGCAGGTAACCATAGCTGCCAAGTATATGTTATGTATCTGAAAATAATAACTTTAAATGAATTATTCTCTCATTATCATGCCCAACTTCAAATAAATTATTTTCTCATTATCATGCCCTGGAAAGGTCTGGGCATATAGTCATAGGACATTATGGTTGAGCCAGGAAGGCTGCACCAAGTCTAAGGCCTGCCTGGAAAACTAAGTACAGACTAGCTAGGACTACATAGCAAGGTCTTATCACAAACAATCAAAATAATTATCAACAAACATTTTTGCACAAGACAGAGGCCATTCTGTATAGTGGATTTTAAAATTAAAAAAAATGTCATTGTACACAAGAGCTCAAGGCTAGAACATAGCTAAATGACACAGTGTCTCACTTTTGCATTGATGGCCTCTGGCAGGGGTGTGGGTGAGGAAAGACTTGTTTCCTTTAAGAGTCTGGCCACAGGGAGTTTAATTATGCTCCAGTAAGTAAATGAGCAGCATGAATGGGCGGTTTTGTAAATGGGGAGATCATAAGAGTGGGCATGAATCTGAGAGGACTGAAAACTGAGTTTGATGGGGTGCATGACATAAAATCACCAAATAGTAAATAAAAATATTGTGCCAAAAAAGAAAGCCCAAATCAAAATGCAGAAATTAAGTGATCATGGGACTCCCAGTCCCAGTTGCTGTATCTGCAAAGCATCCTCTACATCTAAATTTAAGGGAACATCTCAGAAGAGGGTTGAGGATTGTAAGAGCCAGAGGACCACTACCCTTGCTGGGAGACAGTGTCTTCCACACAGGATCTATGAAATCTCAATAGTTTAGTTGCTTTTACAAGACTCCAGTATATGGAGTATAATGATAACACCAGTCAATATATCAACATGCATGGGAAAAATTTTTCAAGATACCATCCCTGATTGAAAAGCTACAGGTAATCAGTGCCTGCAAAGAGAGAGAGAATAGTCTTTTTTCCAGAAAAAAGACTCCTGATAGGCTATCTTATCCCGAATTATCAGCTCTGAACATACAAGTGGACTAAGTAGTTTTGTGGGGATAGGGGCAGGTGAATGTTAATTACAAAAGAGCCATTCATTCAAGTGGGGCCTAGGAGAACAGGGGAGGAGTTGCATGGGGGAGAGGGAGGGATGAAAATTATGTAAGCACACTACATAATTTCATCTACAAAATTTTCAAAAAATATTTTTTCTAAAGACAGGTTTTTACTATGTCATTGAGGCTTGCCTGAAACTCACTCACTCTGTAGAGCTGGTTGACCTTCAACTTAGAGATCCACCTACTTCTGCCTCTTGAGGTCTGGAATTAAAGATGGTTTGTTACCATTCCCAGTTCAAAAAAAAATAAACACGTAGAATTTTAATTTAAAAAGAAGTCCTCAAGGACTGCCATGGATTATATTTATATATTAATTCATTTTATTTATAGATTATACATAACAATTATAGATGTTTCAAAGAATGTTGTACAATTTTTATATAATATATCTTTTAATGCTTAAATTAAGGCACAGGAAATATTTGTAATTATTTTAGAAAGTGTGTCATTTAATAGAAAAAACCTAAATAACTGGGAGTCCTAAATATTTTTAATTTTTTAGTGTTCTGGCAATAATTTTCTTGCTGACAGTAGTAAGTTTCACAGTTTCAGTTGTTATTGATTTGCTTGTTTGCTTTGCTAGATAGGGATTGAACATAATGCTCAATCATGCTATACTCCTGAGCTGTATCCCCAACCCTCAATCACTATTTTTAGATGTTTGATTATAACCTTTATTAGTGTGTGTTAGTAACTTCTAGTTTTCAAGTAAGGGAGCATATCAAACTTATCTGTGCTACTGATTAAAATACAGATGTTAAGGATCTGCTCCATGCTTATGAGAAAAATCAAGTAAATCATGTTTACAAATATTTTGATCACAACCCTTAATGATTTTATACTTTTATCTTGCATAATATGGACAGATTATGTGACCTTAAGTTATATTATTCTTGCTATGCAATCATACAAAATGCACACTTATAAAAATATAGGTAGAAATGTCAGAACCTTATAATACCTGTGGTTCAGTTTTTGCAAGGAAAATATTAGTTTTCTCTTCTTGAGAGACTTAAACTTATCTGCAGTATGCAGGCTCTTGTTTTCATGAACTGTCCCAGTTAAAAGAGAAGAAACCAGTTACTTCAGGGAATAGCATCTTGCAATGGGGCAGCTCATTATGTCCTCACTTAAGTCCCTTAGAGGTCTTATCAGTCAACTACCTAGAATAGCTCAACTGAACAGTTGGACACAATAACCAAGAAAACAAATCCTAAGATCCAGTTTACAAGACTATTCCCTTTCTCCTAATCTGTCTGGACTGTTCCAGGCACAACATAAGTAAAAGTTTTTAAGTGGCTTGTTCACTTCCTCCTAGAAATCTGAGAGACCATAACACACAAGTGCTGAAGAGACTCATTTCTCAAGGGAGAACAGCAAACACTTTCCATCTACTCTAGGACAGAGTAGATGAGCACTAACAAAAGGCAGGTGAGCCTGGCTCTTATTCCCTGCTCTGATGCCCATTCCCATGAGGCTCTGGGTAAGCTGATTACAATATGAGGTTTAACTTATGTGACAGTAGATAGCTCAAAAAAAAATCCTGTCTTCTGAACCCTATTTACCCATTTCCATAAGTCATCTTTTCCCCAGAAAATACAATAACATAGTATACCTCTGTCATGCCAGTGAAATCATTTTCAACATCATTTTATAGCCTAGTTCTTCTCTATCTCTTCTCACTATTTTCGTTGTGTCATATAGACTATCCTTCCCGGGTGAATTGCTGAATTCTTTTCATATCACATGAGGTAGTTTGAATGATAATTTGGCTCATATATTTGAATGCCTGGTTTCCAGTTGGTAGACTATTGAGATGGATTGGGAAGTGTAGTTTTTGGAGGCAATGTCACTGGTGGTGGGCTCTGAAGTTTTAACAGCCCATACCAGGCCAGTCTCCATCCAGCTCCAGTCTCTCTCTCTCTCTCTCCCTCCCTTATTTTCTTCCTCCCTTCCTCCTCCTCCTTTCTCTCTCTATCCTCCCTCACCTCCTTCACTTGCTATCTGTGGACCAGCCCTATCCCAAACCTGATAAATATTTGTTGATAACTGATGTGGAAGGGCCCATCTCTCCGTGGGCAATATCATCCTTGAATGGTTGTTCCTAGGGTGTATAAGAAATCAAACTGATAAAGCCAGGAGTATGCCATGAATAATAATTTCTCCACAGCATTTTGCTTCAGTCTCCAATTTCCTGACCTGACTTTCTTCAAGGATGGACTGTGATATAGAAATGTAAGCCAAATATATCCCTTTCTCTTCAAGTTTCTTTTGATCATGGTGGTTTATCACAGCAATAGAAACACAACTAAGCCAAAAATTGATGCCAGAATCAAATGACTTTACTGTAACAGATCTCATGTTTTGTGGAGGCTTGTGTCTCTTGTGCTATGTAGCTAAGGCTACCCTGAACTCCTTATTGTCTTTAACTAATTTGAGCCATGTCAGATCCTGAGCCTACCATGACACTAATATGACCACAGCCCTGATTAGAAGCCTATTCAGAAACATGGAGGCCACACTGTGAACCTATTTCTGGTATTTAATTGTACCCTTTACCAATAGAGCACTAATAGATACTGGCTTGTCTCAAAGTGTCCAAGCTACAGGGACTCCATCATCACCCTCTCCTTTTCACTTCTCATAAAGGATACAGACTATACTTGGATGGGCTCATGACTTCCTAAGGTATCAGTGTTCACACTGCTTTATCATTTTCCCTGAGAGATTGCTTGTGCTTGAAGGATGGCACTTGATAGGGGCTTTATCAGGCTTTTACTGTTCTCCCCATAGGATCAATGTTTCCTATAAAACCCTTAGACATGGTTAAACACAATGTTTAAAGGCAGAATAGTACCCTTGTTGATCTTGACTCTACAACAGCTTTGCCAGCCATGGCTGAATCAAGTCCAGCCTCCAAACTCATGCCCAGAAAAAGAACTATCTTGGAGACAACAGAAAGCCTGGAACCTTAAACTGCTGCATACACTATAAAGTCTACGCAGAGCTGTTCATTCTGCATGCTTAACCAACCTACCTACTGTAACTTTTCCTATGTGATGTCAGTTCCCTTATGATGCAGTCCTGTGACACCAAAGGGTATGTTTTAGACTACTGTAAGGCTTGGGCATAAGCCAACTAAATGGCTTTCAGCATCCAATAGCTGTTTAACTAACCCAGTACTCTAAATCTGAGAACTGGGCTGGCTTCAGACAAAGAGAATTATTTGAGAAAAGGTATCTGAGTATAATGACTAAGTCCATGGCATTTTCACTGAAGGCAACTGGACTGAAAGGAACCAATGTTCTGTAACCAGTTAGACATGCCTGAATGCAGGTCTTAATCCAAATACCATTTATATGAAACTGTTACTTGGTTTAACAGTGTGCACTGAACACTGAAGCATACATTCCACACATCTTAGTACCATAGGTACTAACCCTTATGTAATCCTTTCTTTTAAAGTGAGGCAGAGAAATTTTTCCAAAGGAAAACATAGACCATAGTTTCTATTTTGTGCATTTCCTTCTGCTTTCACTGTTGACCCTCAGTGTCCTGCCTAACTCTAACCCTAACCCTAACCCCTTGTAGGATACAAGGGCCAGCCAAAGAAAACATGCTGGCCTCGAAACCAGAGCCAGCCAAAGAAACACACTTTGGCCCTGATACCAGAGCCAAAAACCACACTTTGGCCCTGAAACCAGAACCAAAGAAACACCAATCCCGGAGCACAAAATTCAGCCAATCTCTGAGTTTGTCCTAGATCAGGGATTGAAATCTGTTTCCTACCCTAAAAATCTTCATCCTGGAAAACTCCATGCCTTAGAAGGGGTTCAGTAGGCAGCTGCCTTTTCCTACCCTGGTGGAGGCCTCCTAGATTCTTCTCTCCCAAAGTCTCTTTAATGAGGTTTGGGTATCTTCTTTCATTGGACCAGAGAGGGAGCCTGGGAGGAGTGGAGTGGATCAAAGCTGTTAACACTTTAGCTGGGGAAACCTTCCCCTGGGAGAGCAGAGTTGTTACACTCCTGGGAACTTGAGTAGAATTGTAACAATTTTGTTGGGGAAACCCTCCCCTGCTGGGGCAGAGTTGTTACATTGGGGAAACTTTTCCCTGGAGCATGACTGTAAACTGCTGTGCTTAAGGTGACTTTGTGGTACTCCTTGGCTCCCAACTACCAGGATCCATTTCCGTCCGAGCTGCTCCTTGAGGTTCACACCAACAGTGTGCCATTCTACTACTCCATAGGCTCCTGTAGCCACTGCAGTCCCTTGCTGACCTGAAGCACTCATACCCATGAATGAAGTCTTCCCTAACATAGTCCGTATTTTCATCAACCGCACTCCAGATAGCAACACTACACCACTAACTCCAAGACTTCTATGCTCACAGCTCACCTGAATGGTTTCTCTGTCCTCTCCCTCCTCAAGGCCACTGCCCGCACCATCCCCATCAGAAACTTCCTTCCAAACTCACAGTTTTTAAACTTAAGTGCCCCATGCTGATCAGTTTTTCTCCCAACCCCACACCTGATCCCATCCCCTATGCCCAGCATTCCGGGGTGTTTCATGGTCACCTCTAGCCCAAAATGATGGGATGAAAGGAATCAGAACCACTGGTAATGCTTAGACACTTTTATTTCCCAAGCTAGGGGAACATTAAGGCAATTTGAGGTTTAAGGAGTAAACCTCCAGCCTCTGAGACCTAGGTATCATTAGTTCTTATTGGGTTCTGGCATCTAATCAACCACAAATTTGTTTTCATTTTTGAACTGATGGAACTGTTTATTGTTCTGTATCACTGGGGACACATTTTCTGGGGTTTTGGGCTTCTTGCCTTTGGCAAGGGCCTCCTTGCCAGCCACATCAAGGATGTTGGAAGTCAGAGCCTATAGTACACTGGCAAGGAACACGGGTGCGATGCGGAAACACTGAGACGCTGAGAGAAGTTTCCTTCTTGAAGGAAACGATCTATGCCGCTCACAGGAAATTGCAGTTGAGGTCTTGTGAAACGGGGTATGTTCTCCTTATGCTTTTTCTCTTCCATGGTGCCTGCTTGATGAATTTGATCTAGCTCCAGATCTTTTCTGACCTGGGTCTCTTAAGATATTAGCTTTCCTAACCACCAAGTGTTCATCTCTGCTCCCCATTGCTCCGGAGAGGCCTTTGTGACAGACTTTGTTATGTCATTAGTGCCCAGTGGGCTCTGATCCTCCTCCAGTCTAGAAGTACCCATGTTAGGAAATTGCTTAGTAAGTTCATTCCCTTTGAGGCAAATCATTCTAATTTCAATAGTAGAGCATTTGTTTTTCAGTTAAATTTCCATTCCACTGTAGCATACCACTTTAGCTTCTAAGATTCAAGCATCATCTTTGATAGTTCGTACATCCTTCTATAAACTGGTCACCAACAGATTTGTTACAGTTTGAACATAAACTGTCCCCCATAGGCAAATGATTAACATCAGAGAATCCATCACTATACCTAGACTCTTTTCAGGGATTAGAGCTGTCTGATGTGTAAAATCTGGGATCTGGCCTGAGGCTATAAATTATTATATAAGTAAATGTAGCCCTTGGAAACAATTTCAGAGCAGTATTGCAGGGGGCAAAAGGCCTGAGTTTGGGAGAAGCCGGAGAGAGTGGATTAAACATGTCTGGTGAGCAGTTCTATGTGAATTTCTATAAACTGCAGGCTCTGTAGAAAGGCACATCCTGAAACCAAATGCCTAACCATTTTACCTCTAATTACCATATTTCCATAGGGATTCACCATCACTCCATCATGTGAATGCTCTGTCCCATTAAACTCATGTCCACAGTGTGTAGCCCTTCTCCAACACCCACTTTCTTCTGATCTGTTATCTTCACTCCCATGAAAGAAGACTTCCAAGCAGAATTTCTGGTCATCGTCAGTGTCTCCTAAAAAAATCTAACAGCCACCTTCCAAGAGAGGCTTCTTTTTCAAAAACAGAGTCAACAAGGGAGCCTCTCTGCCCTCCCCTCCACCCAGTTCCTCCCATCAGGGTCAGTACCCAAGCCATCCCCACAGGAAAGTACTCGCTCTAAATCACTGATTCAAACACCTGTAACCACAACTTCCATCCTCCACCCTCCACCCTCTCCTTGGTATCTTGTGGACACCTCAAACTCAAAAAGTCAAATTAAGGAGAGTCAGAACTAATGTTCATTTAAACAGTTTATTATTATTCATGGACACCGGGGGAGCCTCCTCTGCTGTAGCCATTGTGGTCTTAGCTGAGTTCATGAGGCTTCCCACCCTTGGGTTGTGTCCCCAGTTCTTCAGCCATTTCTTCTGGGTCCAGGCTTCTCATCAAACAGAGAGAAAGGCGCGTTCTTGAAGGCTTGAGAAGGTTCACGGTTGTTGTTGCTTTCTTGCCTCTCTCCATCTTGTGGAATATCTTGCTGGTTGTTGTTGTTGTTAGCTTCGGAGCCCACCACCTCCAGGATGTAGTCAGTAAGGTAATCAAGCATGGCGAGGAGGAAATCTGAAGTGGTGGAGCCTAGGCAGGGGGTATATTGCTCCTCCTGCAGTATGCGGTACACACAGTTCACAGGAACCTGTACCTCAGGCCTAGAAGAAGAATCTTCCATGTTGTTATTGTTATCACTGCAAGACTTTTCTTGGTTCTTCTTCCCTGACATGATGGTTTGATGGCTCAGGCTCCGGGTAAGCTCTGCTTGGTTCACCAGCAGGACTGGTTGTCTGAAGATAATGTTCAGCCCTGCCCTTTGACTCCCCAGTTTATGGTCATTGGTCAGGAGCTCCCCTTTATGACATCTTAGGCTTTGAGATGTCATTGGTGCCTAGTGGGCACCAAATGAGTTCAGACTAGGCCTCAGACTAGAAATATCTCTCACAGAAGTCTGACCTCCCTACCCTGACTTTGAGAGACATTTAACTCCTGTCAATTACACTTGAATTAACATTGTAGAAATAACGTGTTTTAGCTGGAAACTATCTTTATAACCTTTCATTAATTACAGAGTACTGATAAACATGTCAAATACACTTTCCAGGTAGAGGTTTAACTGACCTCCTTGAACAGTATTGAAAGCCATTTAGATTCAATTTACTTATATAAGTAGACTTGGTTAACACTATTTGTATTCTCCTTTGAACATGCGTTCATCCCATATGAATTTTTTCAATTTAAAAAAATGTATTTTAGGAAAAGGAAATGTTCAGTGTTTCAGGTATGAGTTACATATAGACATTGTTGGTAGTTGTACTTTGAATTCCAGCTTAGTCTAGACTTGATTTCTTGATTTGTTGGGTTAAGCCCTGGCTTAAGAACACATTGTTATTTCAGTTTTCCTTTCTATCAATATGACTTTATTTATAGCCAGAGCTCTTCCCTCTGGACGCACAGATATTCACTTTGGGTCAATTATCCTTTGAGTAGCAACGTAAGGTTACAATTGAATAATCTTATCCACCTTTGTCCTTCACAAATTTTAGGAATCCCAGGAACTTTTGTCATTTCTTCCTCTGTCATCTTTAGTTTAATCTGGAATTATTTCTCCTGATATAACATTTCCCCAATTTAAAGATCCTCCATACAACTCATTGAAATACATCCCTTCAGGCACTGAATTACTCCACAGATCCTTAATAGAAAAATCTCTAAGTTTTGGTTTTGAGAAGCACATATTACATGTCTTCAAAACAGCCATTATGTGATTGAATACTTTCATGTTTTGATTTCCTCAAGGGCATTAGCACAAGGATGTCTAGCTTTATAATTTCACTCAATCTACAGAGGACCGCTTTTGAGAGCAAACCTCTTAATTTTCATCATTTACAATGTGAGTAGGCCTGGTTCCTTTCTCCTTAGCAGCTCTTCCTTAATTGGTTTCCTTCCTCTATTATTTTCTATAAGCAGTAGTTGGCAGCATGGTTTCAACATTTTATTTTGAAATCTGTTCAGCCAGCTAAATAAATATTCACATTGATCAGCCACAAGTTTTTTTTTTCCTTTTCCCCACACAATGATAGGAAACAATTCAGCTAAGATTTCCTGTTACTAGTCTAGGCAAGACACTGACATGACACCAACTGTTGGAGTGTGCATAAAAGAAACTGGTAAAAGAGAGATATTCTGAAAGAAGCAGTTTAGAACATTCAGACACTAATACATCTTCAAGTAAATGTCAAATTGCCTGTCCCAGCTAAGTTAAAGATACACCGGAAAAGTAACTTGGGGCCTTAAATTAGCAAAGCTAAAGGATAAATGACAGTAAATACAGTATCTGTGCTACCCCAGTCCAAAGCTAACACAAGTTACAATACTACTTGTGTTAACAAACTTAGTTATCGATCTCCTATGTCAAACACCCATCATGAGGATGGAAACCACACAAAATATATTTAAGACTGACTCTAGATAAATGCAACAGTAATAAATACAGTTCTTTCTTCCTGTACTCTCCAGAGGAGGTGGAACACAGTTTTCACTCATGAGATCTGGGCAGAATGCCATTTTCATCCAACCTCAATGCATCTGAGTATTTGATATTTCTGTGTGCCCAGTTGGCAATACTGTGTACCCAGTTGACAATCTAAGGTGTATCCTTCTATTTCTACTTTATTAAAATCCTCCCTATCCTTACCCCTGGGCTCTGTTTCATTCTTTGGGTAAGTGATCCTAAGTACTCCTAATCTTAGATTTCCTCATCCAAAGGACCTCAGTGATTCTCCAGTACTAGAGACTTGGATGTGTAAGGGTGACTTGACTGACTCTGTAGCTTGAGGTGCCACCCCTCCTCCTCCTCCAGTACCCTCCTGGAGTATATTTATTCTTCCATATTCACTCTGTTTCCCTTACATTATTTCCCTGATACTTCCTCCACCTACTTCCTTGTTTAACCTTAGGCTGCTCTTTGTAGGGGGTTCTTTATGGCTCCTCTCCTTTTCCTAAATCCTGTTGCTTGGGATCTTCTCTAATTCCCTCTTGCCTTTCCGCGGGGTTCTTACCACTAGAATGCTACTCTCTCCCTGTCTTGAGTTTCAGTTTCTTTTCCTTCAACCCAAAGGCCACAAGTTCATTCTGTACCTCCCTCTTCTGTGTCTCTAATCATTTGGGGGCTCTCTGTTGGCATCTGCCTCCTCTCCTCTCTTGCTTCTCTGAACTCAACCTGCCTCAGAAGAGCTCATAACTATTATTTTCCCAATGCTGGCTCTAAGAAGCCATAGTGTTTGAGGCTGATGGTTTTAAACCCCCTTTTTGTTCTCCTGCTCTCTTCCATAGCAACAGTAGCCTGACAATAACTCCTACAGAGAGGCACTAGCGGTATGTCTGTGGACAATCTAGATCATCCCTGCTTGTTTCCCTGTGTGCCTCCCAACTAGCTTTCTGGTCAAAGGTGTCTTCCTGGTCTCCTTTTCTCTGGACATGATCACTGTAATGTTGCTTTTGTTAACAATAAACAAGCTGGAATCATCTGGTAACATAGAGTGTCACTGAGGAACTGACTTAATTTGATTGGCCTGTAGGCAAATCTATGGAGTCATTTTCTTGATTGATGATTGACTGAGGCTTCCCTGTGCAGCCCCTGAGATGTTGATACTAGAGTTTATAGTAAAAATATAGAAACCCACAGCCAATATCATCTTAAACTGAAAAAAAATATTGATGAAATCCCACTGACATCAGGAATGATACAGGGATATACACTGAGCCACACTCACATCATTCTCTAAATAGTTAGGCAAGAAAAGGAAATTAAAGGGGGCACAACTAGGAAAAGAAGTTGACAAATTTACATTTGTAGATAACATGATAATACTATGTATTAGTGATCCCAAAAATTCTACCATAAAATTTCTAGAAATGATAAACAACTTTAGCAATGTGTCAGAGTACAGAATTAATTTGCACAAATAGCTTTCTATACTGTAATAATAAACATACAGAGAGGAATATTATGAACCTATTCTTACTCAGAATAGCTTCAAATAAAATAAAGTAACTAGGGAGAAACCTATCCAAGAAAATGAAGAACATCTATAATGAAAATTTTAAAGCTCCTAAGAGAGAGAGAGAAGTCTAGAAAAGGAAATAAATTTTATGCTTATGTATTGATAAAATAATATTGTGAAAATGACCATTTTACCAAATGCTATCTATATCCCAATCAACATCTTCAATAAATTGATGCTGAGAAAACTAAATGTCCATATGCAGAAGACTGAAATTATACTCATATCTATCACCTTAAACAAAAACTAACTCCTCCTCAAGTCTGCTCTAACTGTACCATAGAAGGGTAACTGCTACAAGCTTAAAGAAAATAATGTGCTAATAAATGTTGTTAAAGAAGAAAAAATATGTACATAAAGATATATATAATATATATAAAATACATATAAATATTTTATAAATATAATATTTCATATTTATAAAAATATATAAAGAACTCATAAAACAAAGAATCAAAAACGAATGACTTATTCAAAAATGAACCAGGGACATTAACAGAAAATTCTTCAAAGAAGAAAAAAAACAACCAAGAAATATCTCAAAAAATATTCATCATCCCTGGCAATTAGGGAAATACAAATAAAAAACTGTTGGTTTCACACATGACAACAGACACATACTACCAACACCATATTAGAGTTTATTTAGGAAAGTTTCCAGGCAGGTCCAAGGGAAAAGTAGAAGAGAAAAGAGACTTTCTTTTATGTGACATTTCCTTTTAAGAGAACGGATGGACACAGATTTACATAGCCCCTAGGGCTATGCCCTTCATACAAGGAATGTTCTGCCAGTGGTGCCAAGTTGGGTTTACCATGTGGTTGCTACATGCCAGGAATTCATATATCACCCGGCGCCATGTTGGGTTAACGGACTAGCACATTTACCACATAGCAGCTATGTGCTAGGAATCCTTTCATTTTACCTCTATGCTTATTATTAAAAAAAAAAAAAGCTGGCAGGGAGGCAGGGGTATATGTATTGGACTAAAACAGGGTCAACAGATCTCTTAAGGCTGCTTTAAGCTGCTTTAGGCTGTTTGAAGGGTGAAGTTTGTCTTTTCAGAAGACAAGAGCTGAATCTTCTGGTGGTCGGTCTGCTGGGTTTTGCGGCTCTTTTTCTTCAGTCTTGGTGAATTTAAGGCATGGAATGATAAATTTTGATGTTTTGGAGCTCGGATAAAAACTATGAGTTAGTGAGAGCACCTTGGGAAATGACAGAATTTCGACGCTATAATGAGGGTACTCTGCAATTAAAAGGGTCTGGAGGTCGGCAACAAACAAACAAACAAGAAAAAAGCCAAGCATGCCCAAGCCGCAAACCACAACCACTGAACAGCGTGGGATCAGAAACACCCTGGACTGACCCTTCAAACCCCAGTCCATCTATAGGAACACCTGACTCACTCTTGAGGGAGGGGGGAAAGAACTGGATTTGGCCAGGAGTGGAGACTGATTCAAGCATTATTGGGTCAGTGGGACCATAGGACTGTCTGCTCTCTGCCCAGGGAGGGGATGGGGAGTTGCAGAGAAGAAAAATGACCAGATGTGGTGGGAGGGGGAAGGTACCTTGAATAAGAATATGCAAGTATAGAAAGTGTGACTTCTTTGTGCATAATAATAATAATAATAAAAGGAAAAAATAGAAGAGGAAAAAGAGGGCGAGAAGAGAGAGTGACGGGGAAGGGCAGGAGGGGGAAGGGAGTCTGAACAAGGGGATACATGGATAAAAAGTGACTTCATTCATAATAAAAAAGAAATGGGACATGTATAAACTTAAGTTAGACTTTTGTCTATATTTTAAGTAAACCTTAAGGTAGCTGTTTTGTGTTTCTTCCTTCTAGGGGATTATAATGACTGCACAATAAAGTTTGTGGATCTTTGCTAGGTCGGGGATGGGAAGAGGTTAAAATGCCTCATGGTTTTTTATTTACGTGTTGCTGAGGTTAAAATGGCTTCTAGTTCCTTTTCTCTGGTCCAGGGTGTATGTATGTGTGTGTGGGGGGGTCTCTTTTACTTTTATTGCCTCTAAAAATGGCTCCTGAGTTTTTTTCCTAGTCCTCAGGGGGTGGCAGTCAACTGTTTTTTTGGTCATAAGATGGCTTCTGATTTTTTTTTTTTATTCTCTAGAAGCAGCGGATGAAGGGTTAGTCAGGGAGAGGGGAAGGAAGGCAAGGACACAAAATACCACAGAGCCTTTGTTTTTTGATAACCATCTTGACTTCAGCTCTGAGAAGCAGGCTGGAACAGAAAACTCAAAGACTAGCAATTTTTAGGGAAATGTGCCTACCAACACAAGGATTTGGGGTGTTCTCCCTTGGAAGTCTACCTGGCAGGCTGGAAGAGGGTATAGGGGCATCTGGCGTTCACAGGCTAAGCAGAGAGCAAGAGAAGCAAATGAACAGGTGGAACAGCTGGAGCAGCTAGAGAGTCTGGACTCAGGTGAATGTGGTTGCTAAAAGATATGAAAGCTCTTAAGCTAAAAAAATCTCTTTTCATTAGGGGTATGGGGCAGGTTGGCATTACCAAAAATGACTGGGCGATAGGGATATCACTGAAAATACAATTAAGTGGTGGCACCTGATGAGGCCAGAATTGTTTGCCTCCCATCCCAACAATGGAAAGGCCAGAGAGGTAGAACCCCAAAACTCTGCAGGACCAAGAATGTGGCACCGGTACCTACCAAGGAGGAGATACACTGTCCTAATACCATTATGACTTCCCAAGGCTCCCTTTGAATGATGACAGTAGTCAGGTTAGGGAAGCCTGGGCAGCATCACCTGTTCATAGCCAGGCCTAGGATCAGCTGGAGAGTGGTTCGTGTGTAATTTCTCCCTGCCACATGGGGCTTGGGGATAGTCACTTAGACCAGTGTTTCTCTTGATGGCACCAAGACAAGGCCTGAACAGCCTCTGTGAGGCTAGGCAAGAGTGAGACCAACAGCTGAGCCAGCTACATCTAAAGCATGCACCAGGAGGTCTAGGTCTGCTTGCCATGAGAGAAGGCAAAGGAGCTGGTCAGATAGCTTTGGCCAGCAGGAGGTATCTTTTTCGGCATGTTTTTTCATCTTTCTTGTGATACACCTTAAAAGCCAATACTAAGACTACTACTGCCTGTAGAGTCAATGGTCTCCTCAAGAGATCTAAGTTTAGCTCTGATGTTGGCGTAACTCTTTGCAGACCTGCCAGTAAGTGGGTCACAAAATTGTCTCTGGCTAAGACCTCCTTTGGTATTGTAATTCCAGTGGAAGTCTACATCTGGAACAGCCTTGGCTCCCGGTGCGGTGTGCTACATTTGTCAGATGAACCTCACCTGGATGTGTGTATGAGTCTTGGCCTGTTCTCAAACTCGCCTTCACTCTTTGGGGAAGAGATTGTCAGAATAGTATATACTAATATACAAATATAGATTACTGCTGGGGTGCACACCTCACCATTTGGAAGATTCTGCACCCCACACCATGAAGAAAAACATCTCATTTTGTGAGCAATTGGAAAGGTGGTCTAAAGTATCCTGTGAGAAAACCCAAATCATATGAAAAAATATAAAATTGAAAGTACCTAATTTTATAGTCAAACAAACTTGTTGATTTGAAGTTGTTGGTTAAAAATATAAACTCCAAGGCTTGTGTGTCCTTATAACATATATTCAAAATACAACCTCCATTATTTCTAGTTTTAAGTTTCCTGAGTTTTCATTAGGATTTAAACAGGGGTAGTATTGATTAAAAAGATCATGACTCGGGTCCATTAGTTTTCTGGACCAACTCAAACAGAGCCTGTTCATAATTGATGCATTGTGGACTACTGTCATAATTAGTTAATAGCAGCTTTCTTTGAAAAACTTCTTACCTTAGGAAGGAAGAAAATATCTTGCCTGAGTTTTCATGTGACAAATAGAGAGAAGCTCTGGATAATGAACATGTGATGGAAAAATATCTAAATAAGAATTCATGTTTGAGTTCGAATTTAAAAGAGTAATCTACATGCCTACTACAAAGCTGCATCTGAGCCATAGATAATTACAGTGAAGAGAGGGAGAAGTACTTCGGCAACTTTGACACAGTTTTTTTCTCACACTCAATTCATATACCATTTCACTGATTCAATGGCTCTCAAACTGTGGATCACAACCTCTTTGGGAATCAAATGACCTTTTCATATGGTTCACCCAAGAAAACACAGATATTTACATTATAAATCATAACAGTAACACAATTACAGTTATGAAGTAGCAATGAAAATGATTTTACGGTTGGGGGTCACCACATGAGGAACTGATCTCACATTATTCTACAGCTTAATAGTGACTACACAAAACTGCATAATATTAGCACAAAATTCAACATGCAGACCAATAGACTGTAAATGCACCAAAAATAAACTCACCCAGCTATGGCTTCCTACTTTCTGTCAAAGGCACAAATATATACACTAGTGGGGGAAAAACATAACCAATAAATTGTATTGCTGAGATTATTTATCTACCTACAGAAGAATGAAACAGGAACCACAGTGATCATCATGAACAAATATAGATCAAAAATGATTAAAATGCTTAAATTTAAAAACTGAAAGTGTTTGAGTAAAAGACTTCAAGTCATAAATGTAGGCAAGAACTTCCTGAGACTATCACTGTACAGAAAATGGACCTAAGAATTGAAAAATAGAACTACAGGAAATTAAAAAGCTTCTGAATGGATAAAAGAATTATCAGCAAAGTGACAAGATAGTCTGAGAGTAATATTTACATAATAAGAGGGAATATTTCCTAGTCATACTTCAGCAAGGGGTTTATTATCTTGACTAGGTACAAATGCAAGAAATAAATATCCCCAAACCCAGTGATCAATAAATTAAAGTGCTGAACAGAAATTCTCAGAAGAAACACAAAATAACCAAAAATTTGTTTAAAAGTGTTCAACATCATCAGCCATCAGGGATGTGCAAAGTAAAATGAAGTTGGCCTTTCAACTCACCCAAGTCACAATGACTATCATTAAGAAAACATAGAACAATTTTGGCAAGAATATGGGGAAGGCAGACCATTTGCTCACTGGTGGTGTGAGTGTGAACTAGTGCAAACACTGAAGGCAGGGTGAAGGCACAACAAAAACAAAACACAGAGCTACCATGTAATCTAGCTGTCCTACAAGACTCTATATCTTTCTACAGTCATCTGTACATCTATGTTCATTGCTGCTCTAATCATAATAGCTAGGAAATTGAACTAGCCTAGATGTCAATAGAGTGATGAGTGGCTGATGGAATACAGATAATGAAAGTTTACCATAAAGAAAAATAAAATCATAGGATAATGAGTGGAATTAGAAAATATTATACTAAGTGAAGTAAACCATACCTGGGAAGAAAAATGCTGCATGTGTTTACTCATATGTATATCATAGATTTAAAATTGTAAAGATGTGTGTTTATGTAAGTGTGACTATGGGTACAGATCACATAAGTAGAAAGGTGACTATGAGCTGAAAAGGATTTATTTTTAGAAAGTGGAGGTAGGAGGAAACAATCTAAGCTAATTCACAGCTGTAATCTTAATTACATAATCTTAATCATAATGTAATTCTTAATCATAATTTAATTCTTACATGTCTGTGACCCAGAATAATGTATGTATATCCTTTGAAAAAAAATAGTAAACACAGAAGTTGAAAGCAACTTCCTAAAATCTACCATAGAGTTTGAAAGCAATCATTTAGGAGTATTTGTTGATTAATGATGTTTGTTATCTGGGTTAGTTGAGATCAGTTGAAGCCAGTGACTTAGTCTCTTATAAAACTCTCTTAATATTTCTGTAAAGTGTCCCATTCTTTCTTTCTGTGATACTTTCTGTGCCATTCAATGAACACAGACTAAAGCCCTTTGCAAAGGACACACAGCTCATACAAAGAACAGACTGAAACACACATAGGAACTAGCACAGACACAGGGATAGGGAGATTCACAAGACATGCATAGGTAGGCACATGCAACAGAAAGTCCAGGGGATGGAGGGCACATGAAGCATCAAGTAAAGAATTCATATCTGGTATTGCTCTTAGTTAAACGATTCCAAGTGATTTTTATCTCTTTCTTTAATATGATGTCAATGCATTATTGGTGACTCACAATTAATCACTAATGTGAATAATATGCACAATGAGCTACATCATATATATGAATATCCTTAAGTGTTAAAGATACCATAGGTTTGGCATTATATAAATATTAGACAAAATTTTAAACTAAACCACGATATTATTCCTTCTCCAAGACCAAGACTGATTAAGTTGACCTGAGTAATCAAAACTTGGAGACCAAAGTGAAAGAGAATGAAAGTCAAAGAGCATAGAAGGGTAAAAGGGCAATCAATACTTTGGGCCTCACTGTCCATGGTCAGCCAGGGTGCAGGACATAAGAACATCTACCTCCAATTCCAGTAAGTTACCTGGTCTTAACCAGAAATGTCATATGACCACAGATAAGAGCCTTATTAGTATACTGTATGCAGATGACCACAGATAAGAGCTTTATTAGTATACTGTATGCAGAGAGGAGACTCTGGAGAGAAGAATGTCTGCAATGCTTTCAAAGGAAGCCAGATGGTGAGACTCAGATACATCCCAGAAGAAGCAACTGATAAAGAAAAACCTAATATGAGCTAGTGGGTGCCACTTAAGTCTCTAATAGTAAGCTAGGGAGCCTCAACTAAACTTAACAGGAAAAGAGGAATCTATTTATAGTCATGTTTATGGTGTTAAACACCCAATAGGAACTTATAACCAAAGTTATAACACTACAAAGCAAAAATAGCTAGACTGGATCTAGATTAAAAGTTGATCACTATGTCAGCTATTATAGTTTCTATTCAAATGGATACTAGTGGGCACAGTATGGAGGTGAAAAAACTGACCAAATTTTACAGTCTCTATAACTGAAATGCATGAAATAGCACTTATGAAATTCTCAAAGTCAGCATCCTGTTAGTTCTTCTAAAGTGTACACATCAGGCCTACTTTATGCATTATCATTGTGCTATTTTAATATACTTTCAAAACAAAACAAAAAATGTTTAACATAAAAAACAAGCCTTTCAGATACACTAGTACAATTATATTTTTCTTACAAAAAACATTGTGAATATTTCTGTTCAGATATTCATATCATTATATGAAAACCCCAAAGAAACAGGTGGCTTTAAGAGTTGCTAAGTTGTGGGTCCCTAGGAAACAAAAAGATCCTTTAATGTATATATTACAAAAAGAATGCCAACAGGATACTAAGGGAATTCATTAAATATCCTAAAATCCAGATAAAAAGAGGATTCTAGAGGGTTCATCAATGATTCCCCTGAAAAGCAAGAAGTAACCATAGGAGAATATTCCTTTTATAAGAATATAAGTCTCTTACTACTCAGGGGGCAACATTAGGATAAGTAAAGTGTTGGGAAATTGGGCAAAGAAATATTCTCAAAGTATTTTTAATGACAGTATTTTTAAATGACAATATTTAAACAAGTAATCCTCAAACTGCTTGTTCTTGTTCAGTGATATATAAAGCACATGAACAAGGGCCCTAAACTGATCACAAAATTAAAAGGTAAATTAAAGACAGTACAATTCACTTGCCTCCCAGGCCCAAAGCCAAGAAAAGTTACATGGTAAACTCATAGTAATTCATTCAGTTATCTGTCTTTCATCTAAAACAGCAATCTTGTGTTTGGGACCACACAGAATATTCTTTAACTGAATGTAAAGTTGAAATATTAGTAATAGAATGCAGTTAAATCAACATTACACTAATATTAAGAGGCTGTTAAACCACAGTGTTAGGAGTTGGTTAAAGCATTAGTAACAGATTGCAGTTAAACAGGCAGTTAGCAGACAGTAGTTAGACCAGCAGTTAACAGAAAGGGATTAAACCAACAGAAATAGAACGTTGTTGAAATAACAGTAGCAGAAGGGGTTTGGCTAATAGAATCAGAAAGGCAGTTAGAGCAACAGAAACAGGAGGTGGTTAGACAGCAGTTAAACTAACAGAATTTGAAGGCAGACTAACAGTCCCAGAAGGTGGTTAAAGTAATAGTAATAGAATGCAGCCAATTCAGTTGGGCTGAGAAGTTGAAGAACATGTTACACCAAAGGCCCACATGGTCCTGGGTAAAATGTAGTTTTCATCTTTTCTTTTGCTTTGACTTTTATTATGTTCTCCTTCCTTCTTTCCAGGGTGCTAGAGTTTGACTATAGACTCACACATGCTAGGCCAATGCTAAAACACTGAACTGTATTCCCAACCTTTTTACTCTTTTACTTTAAATTGCAAGACAAAGCTTTACTTATGTGTCCAGAAAAGTCACAAACTTACTCTGTAACCCAAGTGGGCCTTGAACTTGTGATCCTTCTGCATAAGCCTCCAGAATACCTGCCTGTGCAACCAGACCTAGTTAAGAATTAAATTTTCAGGTCAGCCTTGGTAAACACATTAATAAAGACTATAGACACCTAGTTCTTTATTGTCTATACATGGCCAGTTTGTTCTTCAAGCATATCTTGCTACTGTGTAAAAAGCTCTTATCTTTACCTTTGAAGTCCTTGGAAATTTACTAATGTGAAGGTGTCTCTAATCTTAGGGCATCTCATCGCAAGAGGACATGACCCCAGTTTTACATACACATTTGAGCAGCAACTCATTTCTAGGTACTATAAGCCACATGTTTGATTCTTATGGTTGCTATAATAAACTACAACAAATAAGGTATCTTCCAACACACATTAAGCTACTGCATATCAGCAGGTCAAAAGACCAAAATCAGTTACACTAGGCTGAAAGTTAGGTGCACCAGTGGCATCCTCATTCTGTAAGCTCTGGAGAAGAATATTTCCTATGCCTTTCCCAACTCATAAAGGTACATTCTTGGTGTTATGGTCCCTCTCTTCATATTTACAGACAACATCTTGTTCTAGTGGACACATTTCTTTTCTTCTGTGTCAAACCTATCTTTGCCTTGCTCTTAAGTGGGCATGTGTGAATTTATATAGGATCTACCAGATTCTAAATAAGAATATTCTATGTCAAGAACTTTAAACTATGGATTTGCTTAAGCCACATAAGCTAACATTTATAGGGACAGTGAGATAAATTCTAAATAATTTGGAGCTCCCAAGAATTTGTGAGAGGGGAATGAAGAAGTTAAACATAGAAGGGAAGAAAGCATTCATTATATAGCACCTGAAATCACTAACGAAGTTTCTGTAACCTTTTAGAAACACATACTCGAATGGAAGATAATGCTCCACCACCTTGACCTTTAATATTTTTTGGAATAATGGGTTCTGGTGGTTCAGCAAAGTCCCATACACAAAGGAATGATAGGTTCTGACATTTGAAAGTAAAGAAAATATGCATTTTATTTGTACAGACTGTGGGAAGCACAGGCAGAACACCATACCTTCCCTAGGTATCCTTTCTTCTTACATTTTACCCCATTATTTCATCACTTATTAAACAAATACATATATTAAAGCTTCTTGGCATCAGATATTGAGTTCATTGCTATATATTGAATGTCAATAACACAGGTATATAGCCCTTTTACAACTTCTTTCTGTACATATAAAGGGCATGGGCTAGTGAATGAATAGCTAATTGTTTACAGAAGTGATTAGAACATCTCATTCTCTTTAACTACCCCTCTCATGTCTTAAGAATGTGGTTTTGCAGGTCTTCTCAAACAGACGTAGTACATATGTCCTCTCTTCTTAAACCTGGGCTTGTCTTCCTACTCCCCTGGATAAATAAAATAGGAAACAATGGACAATCCTAATCTTCATTTGAGGTATGTGGTTTTTTTTTACTCTTACTTGAATTTCCTACTTCTATCATGTCAAGAAATAAGAGCCAGTTTGATAGAAAATGGAAGGTATATTAATCAGAGTTATACAGAAAATAATCAATAGGATACAGATCCTTTACTTTTTTGATCCAATTAAACATATACATGTTTCTCAATCTTCTTTTTGTCTCAGCAAGCTTACCTACTGGAGATGCTTCATATAGACAGAAAAATTATATAATATGCTGTCTTTTAAAAATAAATAATCTAAATTGACTTATCATTAAATTTATTCATTCTTCTGCCATTCAGGTTTACTGTTTCTTTGCATCTCTTGCCATTTTGGTTGGAAACTGGAAATCTCAGATATTTTAATCAACTGGGGATATTGATCCCTCTTCCTAAATGCCATTTCTCCATTTATTTGTTTCCTGGAAGTATGGATTATTTTAGTGATTTCCTTAAATGTAGACTAGGGCAAGACCAGACTTCCCAAGGAGACAGCTGTCTTGACAGGGCTCCATTTGTCTCTTTTGGTGATCATACCTGAACATTAAAACCAAATAAATATTAGCTGACTGCTATCCAGTTGAAGGGGATTGAACCTAAGGTGTGGTGCAGTGCATGCAAGGCAAGCACTCTAACACTGACTTCTATGTCTACCTTTCTACTGTGTTTCCCAATTTTTTATATGCAGGCTTCTCTGAAGTGTTATTTCTCCCAGTTAATGGTTAAGATTTATTGTGTCCCAGGAGCATTCCTCTCCCCATCTGTCTCTTTCCCAGCTTACCCCACCAAATTAGCCAATGTAGACTTACATCTGTATTTCCAATTAATCTTTCTGATTTACTTTCACCACGACCTCCACTTGCTTTGCCAATACCCTTAGGCTTGCTTGACTTTCTACACTTTTTGGTAAAAGAACCTTTAGGGAAAATTCAGGATGCTCTGTTTTATGATGGGATTCTCCACCATGGCAAATTTTCTATTCCTTGGGTCTTACACTGGAGCTGAAGATAGAGATGTAGCAGTCTCAGAGTGAAACCCTGTTTTGGGAGCTGAAGCCTTCCTAAAAAGAGAGGATAACAGTGGTTCTTCTTAGCTTGTCCCTAAAAAGAGAGGATAACAGTGGTTCTTCTTAGCTCACCTCTCTCAGAGAGGTCACACATAGATCATATCCCACATAAGAAAGAATCAGCTCTCTGATGTCACAGCCAGGGTAGAGCTTTTCTTACATGAACGGTGGCTGAGGAGAATCAAGCTTCAGTCTCTCAGCCACACTTGCTCAGAAGTTAACTTTTAATGACATGATGAAAATAATGCTGCTATCTTATAGTATATCTAAAACTAGCTGTGGCATGGGAATCGAAGAGAAATGGACTAATGTGTTCTTTGCTATAAGTCTTGAGTAAAGTTTCCATTTTACTAAGCTGGGGTGTGGAGGCAGTGGTCTCAATTCAGATACTATCCTTATTACTTTCAGGAATTATTCATAAATTTTCTTAAATAAATATTTCTATTGGGTATGAGATTGCATACATTTTTATCTTTATATAAATCTGGGAGGTCTGATAACTGAGTTTGATGGGGTGCATGATGTAAAATCACCAAATGGTAAATAAAAAGGAAACTAAAGACTGAACAGTTTCCCTACTTTGTGGTTCAATGGGCTTAGTTATATATAATCTTTATCATTGGACCTATTCAAAAAAATCTTTAAGGAAAAAAACAAGCCAACGAGAATTCCTTGACATGAATATAAAATTTAATGTAAAATGTCTTTTAAAAAAGTAAAATTTCCATCAATTTTTTTTTAAAAAAAAAGAAAAATTAAGTAGGAGGATTACTGTGAATTAGAGACCAGTTGGAAGTAAAGAGAAAAACAACAAAATAATCTGCATTTGTTATGTCTGTGGAAATATTTCCAAAGATTTTAAATTGTTACTTGGAAAATAATTTATAGCATTTTCTGGAAAATTTGTGGTAGAGCACTTCATAGTATTATGCTAAAAATTTATTTTTAAACTTTATTAAGATTTGCCAGTTTATTACATAGCATTATTATTGTGGAGCCACAGATAGCCCAGACACTCGGTATTTCATGGGAAATCTGGAGTATTTATTCCATTGCAAATGAAACAATCTTAGAGACTAAGCACACTTATAAAGCTCTTTTGTGATAAATAACTGGGTAGTCTGGAAGATACTTTATCATGTAATTTCCAAAACTTGTACTCATAAAATAAGTCATATGGAAAGGATTTGACTTGTAGAGAGGCTGAAATGGTGCTTAATTCCTTACACAATAAGAAACTGCCAGCAATTCATTGAATTACAGAGAGATTATTGTACTACTACAATTATCACAGCGGTAAGCAAAACAGCAAGACTTAAGTTATGCCTTCAATCAAGAGGTGCCATCGCAACATTTGAAAAGACCATTTAAAAAAACTGAACTTGGCCACCGGGACCTGTGCTCTCTGCGGCGTCCCAGCGCACTCTGGAGCAGGGGCAGCTGAACTCTGCACCTGGCCACACCCGCAGTTCCTGCTGCTCAGGGAATCTACTAGGAGCCCTACTGCGACCCCGATCTGAGTGAACTGAGCAAACCAACTGCAGGGGCCTCTGAGGGGCGGTTTCGAACCCTGACCAGAGAGGT
>PVIH01016479.1:0-10679 GCA_004025045.1 Sigmodon hispidus
AAAAAAAAAATTCAGAGGGAAAGATGAACACAAAGAAAATATAGGTGTAGCAATCTTATTTGTATGTCTACCCTTGATAAGCCATGCTTATCATTCTTATCCTCTATATAGTTATTGTTAACTCTTCCACATTTTAAATTCTTTTTACTGTGTTTTTTTTTAATAAATACAAAATAAAGGAAAAAAAAAAACAAAAAAAAAAAAACTGTGGTACAGCTACACAATGGAGTACTACTCAGCAGTAAGAAAAAAAAATGATATCCTAAAATTTGCAGGCAAATAGATGGATTTGGAGAATATCCTCTTGAGTGAGGTATCTCAAACCCAGAAAGATAAGCAGGGGATATACTCACTCATTAGTAGACTCTAAATAAAATGACAAAAAGCAAATCATGTCCAAGCTTCAAACCACAACCATAGCTTGGGATCTGAATCACTTTGGACTGGCACCTTGGATCCCACTCTCTCTAGACGAACACCTGACTCAGTCTCGATGTTGGGGGGAGGAAACTGGATTTGCCAGGAGTGGAGACTGAACTGAACAATACTGGGACTTTGGGAACTTCTGCCCAAGCTGGGAGGAGATGGGGAGATGTGGAGAAGACAGAGTTTCTGGAGAGGGTGGAAGGAGGAAGAGACCTTGAATAAGGTTATACATGGATAGAAAATGTGACATTATTTGTAATAAAAAATTTTAAAAGTAAAAAAAAAAAAAAAAAAAAAAAATCTTATCAGTTTTTGGCATTCAGACATAGTCTTAAGTAATATTAAGATCTGTTAGATGTTTTCTGAAGATCATTAACACATACATTTCTCTTAAAAGGTAATTTTTTAAAAGCAATTAAATTTTTACTGGTAAAACAAAATTAAAAATATAATTGTTAGAATTATCTTTTCATTAAAATAAATCAATAAAATGAAAAATTTCTAAGTGTTTTCTCTAGTTAGTCTAATTTAAAATTAAAACTTCATAGTCTGATGAAGCAGTTTCAAGATTTATATTGATTTACTTCCTGTAGCACAGAAGTTTCTTTCCATATTGAAATAACTTATTTGTAGTGAAGATGCTTGATGCAGAAAGTTAAAAACTAAAAACAGTTTCAGGAAATCCCTGATACTGACCAGTTTCACTAGGCTTCTCCCTCTTCAAAAGTATCTAAAGAGTAAAAATGGCTGACAATCACTCTGACACAAGCCAAGGTGCAAAGAAAACTCTCAGCACTTGAAAGAAGCAAAAACCAGCCATGTTTTGTGGAAGAGGCTCAGACAAATTGAGTCACTTAAAAAGAACACTCTCCATCCTGTGGGGCTGCCTGACAGTAGTGCAGTAGCTGTCAACTATACTGAGGTGGCCTTTGAATGTTACTCCTTTAAGTAACCCTCACCCATATTCCTGTAATTCCAATAAACTCATTGGTTCAGTAAGTCAGACTTTGGAGGTATCTGTACACAGGGTGATGGCAGTTCTCTATTCAGTGTGAATAGAAGTTTATGTGTGTTTTGTGTGTGCATGTGTATGTGTAGGTGAGTGGGTATGTGCATGCACATGCATGTGTGTGTTTTTGCATACATATGTGCACATGTTGCTTCTTTCTAGGAAAAGTCTTTCATACCATACATCCATGAAAACTTACTGTCAATATTTGTATGTAGGACATAACTGCTTGCTAAGAAGATGAGAACTTTAAAATTAATGAATTTCATGTGATGGTTCTTTCTAGCTTCACAAATTCACTTTCAGCTTCCTTTTTCTAGAGCCTTTTTTAGGTTATCTTATATTTCTGACCAGCATAGTATAAACATTACTCTTTAACTCTTGGGAAGCCTTTTAAGGTTTTGGGAAGACATAAAAACAAGGAAATGCATTTCGTTAAACTGATTTGAAAGTTGAAACTTTAGAGAATCAGAATCAGTTTTCTTTAAAGAACTGCTATTTTGATAATTCAGAAAACTTATTTTTTTTTAAAAAAACTTTATTTATTTATTTATTTGCCTTGGTGTTTGCCTGGAACTGGAACTAGAGACAGTTGTTAGCTGCCATGTGGGTGCAGGAAATCGAACCCGGGTCTTCTGGAAGAGCAGACGGTGCTCTTAACCCCTGAGCCATCTCTCCAGCCCCAAGAAAACTTAAAATTTTTTAAGGATCATAATGTTTTAAGGCAAGCTTTTAGATTTGGGAAAATGCTGTAAATGTAACAGATAGACTGCACTGAAGATATTTAGGTGTTACAAAAATGTAGCACATTATGAATTAGAAAATCTGGTTCAAGAATTGGAATATTGTAGTCTCCATTTCCAGAACTTGTCAAAGTTCCTTTTGAAGTTCCCATTGAGATAGTGGTGGGGAGCAAGTGACAAAGACTAAGCAATTACTTGAATCTTATTTCAAACAGAAGAGATCTATTAGATGATATCCAATATTGTGTTTCCCTCTTTAATTCAAGAGAAAAAATGTGTGTTTTTTGACTTCTACAAAGCAGTTATTAATGTGTGATTTAGAGACTAAGAATAAGATATTGAATCTAGTAAATAGCTAGCAAAGACATAAAAGATAAAGAATAAGGATGAATATTTCTGAATCCTCAGAGAAACATGACAACTTGAGCTTAAAAATATCAATATTTTATCTGAGGCCCAGGCTGTGGAAAGGAGTCAGTACTTTGGACTTCACTAAAGGCTTGTTTTAGTCACTATTCTATTGATGTGAATAGACATTAAGACCAGAAAATGTTTATGAAAGAAAGCATTTAACTGGGAGTTTGCTTACAGTTTCAGAGGCATAGTCCATTATCATCATGATTATAAATATATGAGCTTATGGGAATCATCTTTAGTCAGTCCATCACAAGGGCCATAGCTGGAAAGACCACAGTCACAGTATGAAATTCCTGCTATTACTTGCCTTTAGCCAAATAATTAGGGATAAATTATCAAGCTACATCTTATTTATGTTTATACCCATAGATTAATGCTGTTCTCAGCCTTTATCAAGAAATCTCTACTCTGCAGGGACTGAAGGTTTAATGCATAGACTCATAATTTGCCAACATGCATTAAACTCACTTCCTGTATTACTGCCAAGGCTCAAGGAACATTGCAAAAGAGGGAGTAGAAAAAAAATATAAGATATGAGAGATAGGGAAGAGTTGTGTAATACTGTCTCATGTCAGAGCCATATCTATTGTACATATGAATTCACTACATCTGTGCTTGCCTGCATAAAACCTACACAAATATGAGATAAAACATTTGGTCACAGATGGTTAACTAGATCATGAACTCATGAGTCTCCACTCTCCTCAGAGTTGTTAATGGTAATCAGTACAGGGCTACTGGAGTAGAGAAAGTTAGTGTGATGTAGCTAATGGTGAGTTACAACCTAGAGGGTAATAACAAAGTGATTTCCATTCAAGTGACACTAGTTAAAACCAGTGGATCACAAAGCAATAAAGCTCAGGGTCAGATGATTTTAATGAAGAATTCTACCAAGGTTTCAAAGAAGAGTTGATACCAATACTCTTCAAATTATTCTACAAAATAGAAATAGAAGAAACATTTCCATTTTTTTTTCGATGAGGCCACAGTCAACCAAATCACACACAGACTCAACAAAGAAAAGAATTACAGACCAATTTCACTCATGAATATTGATGTAAAAATAATCAAAAAGTACTGGCAAACTGAATCAAAAGATAAATCAAAAAGATCATCCATCATGACCAAAATAAAATCAGAAGTCATGAAAGTGGGATAGGAAAATGATGTTGGGAATGTGAGAGGAATGATATATATGAGAGGTGGAGAAGAGAGAATAAATTATCAGAATGAATTGTATACATATACAAATTATCAAAGAATATATATATAGAAAGAATTAGGATATAACATAGCAAACTATGTGAAATGGGGAGATAGAATAGTCATCAAAACATGACAGAGTTTAATGAAAGCATCTCAGACCATGTAAAACCTAGAAGAGAGTCAACAACGCCTCCAAAGGTGTTTAACATGTAGTGCCTGTGCAACCCGGGTTATCGGCAAGTCAGGCACGAGCCTCGAGATTAAAGACATGATAGACTTGGATCATTCATGCAAGAAGAATGTCTGGGGCAGAGCACCGTGGAAATTCCACAGGCAGCTGGAAAATTACTGACTTGGGTTAAACAACTTAAGCTTCCTTTTCTGACCCATACAGGCAGGAAGCCAGAAACTTACTGGAAGTGGGCGTTGAGCACAGAATGTACAGCTAGGAAGGACAGGCCTTGCCTCATGGAACAGAGTGCAGGGAAAAGTCAACCAGGGCCCTACAGGACAGAGGCATGCCACAACTACCACGGACTGCTGTAGCACCCTTGCTGATGCAGCCATTTTGAAATTCTATCCAATGATAAACATAAGCTTATTGTGGTGGAATGTTCTCTGTACGATATAAATAAAAACTGTTTGGACCCATGCAGAGCACCGTAGAAGTGGGTGGAGAATCAGAGGCAGCCAGGTAGGAAGGAGGGGTGGAGTTTACTAGTCGCCATCTGTCCCCCGAAGAAGAAGCATGTAGGAATCCAGATGAGCCACGGGCTGCAAGCCACGTGGTGGGTAGATTCATGGAAATGGGTTGATTTAAGAAGATAGAGCAAGCTAGTAATGTGCTTAAGATATGGGCCAAATAGTGTAAAGTATATAAGCGTGTGATTCATTTCTTTTGGGGGGCAAAAGCTGCGGGCGCACAGACCAGGCTCCACACCGCCGGCACCACACGCGTGCCAGGTCATAATCCTCCAGCCCCAAACAGGCCGGGAAAAACTTACTACAACAGCTTATTACAAATCTCACAATGCATGTTTAGTTACTAGTCCATTCTTAAAGCTGGAGATTTACAAAAGGTGTTCCCTTGGCTGTCACATATAAACCTGGTACCACAGGTGGGTTGACAGAAGAAAAATAATTGAATGGTAGTCATCAAAAACAGGGCTACCAGATTGATAGTAGGAGTAGCAGACTGAATAAATATGGCTCCCATAGGCCCATAGGGAGTTCCAATATTAGGAGGTGTGTCCTTGTTGTAGTAAGTGTGGCTTTGTTGGAGGAAGTGAATTACTGGAGGTGAGCTTTGGGATTTCATATGCTTAAGACAGCCAGTGTTTCATTCTTTTCTTGTTGCCTGCCCATCTGGACAAAGAACTTTTAATACCCTCTCCAGGACCATGCCTGCCTGAATGCTGCCATGCTTCTTGCAGTGATAATGGACTAAACCTCTAAATCTGTCAACCAGCCCAATGAAATGTTTCCCTTTATAAGAGTTGCTATGGTTATGGTGCCTCTTCACGGCAATAGAAACCCTAACTAAGGCAGAGGGATACAGGGAAAGCACTCTAAAATCAGAGAAAATCATGAGCATCAGGTTAAAGTGGCACAGTTTTTGTAGCCAAACTTAATTCAGGTCATAAGGACTACCTGCTGGAGGTGTAGGGAAAAGAGCTGACATAGACACAGCAACTTTTGTAGTCACAGCAGCTAGAGTCACTCAGCTATTCGAATTTCTTGAAGAAAGTTCTGTTATGTAGAAAAGAATGGTTGCTATATCTTCAAAAATGTAACAATTTTTTTTTTTTACAAAGTTCTTGTTTTTTTTTTTTTTTTTAGTCAAGTTTTAAAAAAGCCAAGAAACCAACAAATGAAACACATGGCTAGTTCTTTTAGATCTAAGAATAAAGCAAAACTGATGCTTTTATTCCCTCCCCAGAATTATTTCTATTATACTTTTGTGCATTGCAAGTATTTACTTATAGAATACTGGAATGTTTCTTTCTCTTTTTCATAGATACCACTAATTACAAAATGAAGAGAAATCACAATATTGACTTGTAATTCAATGTAACATGTCTTTTATTTCTTCATAAATTTGAAATTGCTACTGAAATTTTAAGAGAGAACAATAAAGCAATAAGTTTTTATGAGGCAATAAATTTTTATGAAGTGATTTTTTGACTGAAAAATTAAATTCAAACTGATTTTATTTATGTTAAAAAATCTGTATTTAGGAATGGATGGGTAAAAGGAGGTCCCTCACCCTAACTAATGAGCTGGTCTAATTAAATCACAGACTTTTATGACTACTTATTACAATTAATATATTTTTGATATATAAGTAATGCATCATAATATTTACTCACTTAAACTGCATAATTCAAGAACTTTCGTATATTCCTAGAATTGTGAAATTATCATTAAAATATGTCTAAGTAAATTTTTATAACACACAAAGTATTTTTCTACCTGTGAATTGTGTATTCAACTAATTTTTACATTTTGTACCAACCACTTTTATTTTAAAGCAGACAAGTAAAATGATGATGAGGATCAGAGTTCCTGGACTGTCTGGGCATTAGGAGATAAGGACTGCCATCTACTCCTCTCAGCCAGAGAACATCAAAGGATGCTCATTTCTGCAGGTATGATTATCTCCCTCTATTTGAAGATGCTACTGTTGACAAGATTCCTTCTCACTTGTTAACAAGGAAAAGAGTTACTCATCTACATTCCATTAACAGAAATGTACCTTTCAAGCTTTGCTTCTGAAATTTGAAATTATGATTTTATGGAATTACTTTACATTATTTCCTTTTTTTTGAGATTTTGAAGAAAAATAAATATTGTGTTTGTTGAAGTTTGTGTGAAGAAAATTTAGGAAAGAAAATTTTCAAAGGTGGTATGTGGCCAATTAATAATTCTGATCAATAATCACAGAAAGATGAATATTAGGTCAATATTTCTTCAAAGCAACTTATGATACATACTGAAAGAGATGCTGATATGATCCACGAATCTGGATGGATGGAACAAATCTCTGTCCAGGTGGTAGAGAAGCAGAGAGAGAGTCCTGTTCTGTCAGAGATCAGCAATTTAAGATGTTCCTGGAAAAGCCTTAAGGCTACAGTTTCAAAGGTCATACATGGACACCAAACCTGCGCTGATCCAGAGGCCTTATGTCAGGGAAATGCTAAATTCTACTACATCTCCTCTTTTTGTCTTTATGAGAAAGTTCTAAACCTATCTATCTATCTGTCTGTCTGTCTGTCTGTCTGTCTGACTGTCTAATATAAACAATTATCAAGCAATGTCCATTATAGGGAAAGTAAGGGCAAGGATAAAAACAAAACTACAACCCAGAAAAACAACAAACAGAAAACATATATTAAATGTCCAGGATACTGATGTTTGGCAAGACAGAGAGATGACTCTAAAGCTGTTTAGGTTGAATAATATAAATTTAGTAACTAAATGCTCTTAAGCTTAATAGGAAATGATCACAACCTTATCAAGGGTCTGAGAAGGAAAATATATTACCTGGATCAGCTGGAAGTACAAGTGAGTAACTTCTAAAATTTAGTGACAGTCAGCTGCCTAGATAGTCATCACAGCTTTTCTGCAAAGTTGGAATATCCAATATTTTGTCCATATGCCTTGGATATCTGACAGATTTTTTTTTAGAAACAGAGTATGTTGAGAAACTGTCTTATACTGTCTTGGCAGGTTTCAGCCATCTCATGTCTTTTGTCCTGCTCGTCCAGATTGGTTGGCATGCTTACTGTCAGCAGTTGAGGCAAGGGCAATTATTTGTTCAACTGGCCATTATCTGCCAAGGAAGACAAACTCCATGTGAAGTGTCTTTGATGCCCAACATCATCTCGGGAAATAAATAGTGCTGCCAGGAGCAATCATGTCTCTTAAGCCAAATTCTGAATAATAAAACATTCAAATATCTATGAAGTGCTTGATGACTTCTGCCCATCTGTCATATTCTACTATATATCTGAAAGCCATAATCACCATGACTAATACATGACAAGCATAGATAACTACAATGGGTAATTTTTATCATCCTAAAGACTAAGACTTATAAAGGTAGAAAATCTATAAACAGATGTATAGTTTTGGGACAATGACTTAGATAAGACAATCATACAAACATTAAACAAAGGTAAATAAATTTATAGTGGAAAATGATAACATTATTCTAAATATATATCATTGTACAACATATCATAAACAAAAGAAGAATATATATATGTATATATATTATAACAAATGTTAGAAATTGCTCAGTGAAATAACCACAATATGCTTAATATGGATTAATGTACAAAATATTTTAACAGAAGTAGAAGCATGTGCAAAATATAACAGATACAGATTTAATTTTATATCAATAAACAAATTGCCTTAGACATATAAAATAATTTCATATTTGTATCAATATACAAGAACCTATACTAGTGCAAATTGTTTATGGCTAATATTTGTCTAATAATTGTTTACAGGTAGATATAATAATTTACCTGTATCTGTCTTATCTATATATTTCCCCCTTTTCTTCTTTAAATGGGATTTCTGAGTCTATTTTATTGTTCTACCCTCAACCCAATTATATTCAAACTACCATAGATACATTTATGATCAGGGAGGTGTCAGGAGTAAAGGATAGTATATAACCAAAATATATTGTATAATTATTTTTAAACCCAAGAAATAAAAGAAAAAACAAATCACAAGTAACATTCAAGAAAGATATATTTATTTTTATTTTATGTGTATATGTAAATACCGATATGTATGCTTGTGAACTATGTGCATGCCTGGTACCCACAGAGGCCAGAAAGGACATGAATTCTCCTAGTGCTAGAGTTATAGTCAGTTATAAGCTACCACATTAATGCTGGATACTAAATCTATAACCTTTGTAGCAACAGAAAATACTCTTAGTAGCTGAGCCATTTCTTTAGTCTTAATGTTAATAATTGCTTACAAAACAAGAAAATGCCTTACTTGCTCATATTGGCAAAGTATGCTCAATGTGATCTTTTTTTCCCTGGTTGTTTTCAGAAAAAAAAATCAAATAAAATAAGGCAATGGCCTAAAATAGAACCATTGTCAACTATTTTTTTTAAAAAATCTAACTTTTTATTTATTTTAGTTTTCTGTTTAAGACGAGTTTTCACTATGTAGAACAACTTGCCCTGACTCACAGAAATCTTCCTGCCTCTACTTCCCATGTTCTGAGATTAAAAGCCTGTATTACCATACCCAGCTATTTCCAATGCTATTTGTTAACTTTTAGAATTTTGTAATGAGACTGTATTGCTGACAACACTACATACTTGACAAAATATGAATAATTTCTGCTACTCAGTTAGCTACTTCATCTCTACTGGCTAGAGCCTGCAGTATTGGGAAATCCTACAAACTATAACTTTTTTGGCAAAATATGCTTTTTGGCACATTGGTGACATGACTGTTACAGGAGTAACCAAGCACTTTCTGATAGTGTTTATGGTCCACTCCACCAGATGGAACTCATATCCTATACTATCAATGAGCTTAAAAACTTGTAGTTAGGTAAGTTATGGACCTAAGGGGGAAACCTTTTACTATTGTTCTGCTATATAGACATAATAATAAAATGACTCTTAGTGATTTGTTACCATACCAATAGATGAATACACTACTCAAACTTTATCAGATTGCTTCTTTTTTCCTGTACAATCAATACATAGGTAGACCTACAACTGGTCAACATGCAAAGAATTCCAGTCTTCAGAGTAACAAGATCTATAGGATGATAATAGGATGATAATGATAAACTTCTTTCACCATAAAACTCAAGGATGTATCCTGAGAGGAGATGGAAGGACTATAACATCAAGAGTTACTGAATGACTTCAAGAAAATTATATTTTTCATACAGAGTAAGGCAGATTTAAATATGAATTAACAGAGACTGTGCAGCATGTACAAGACCTGTACAAGCTCAAGGCAGGCAAAGTCCAAGCTTGGAGGAGGAGAGACAGAAATTGAGTCTGACTACTGGCTGAAGAGCTATTCACTGGTTGTGATTTGGAGATAGAAAATCAGTTTTCTTCAGTGGTGTTATACTTGGTACATTCATCACACTCTTGGCTGGCCACAGGAATAGTTAGATAACACATAAACTGAATTCTATGGGTTTAAAGGACACACATACACACACACACACACACACACACACACACACACACACACACACTAGGAGAGGCAGAGAGAAAAAAGAAATACAGAGAGACAGATAAATAGAAATACAGAAATACAGAGAATAGGAAATTGCAAGGGAGGATCTGGGAGGTATTCAGGTAGGGTTACAAATATAATGATTATATATAAAACTCTTACAAATTTATAAAAGGAAAAAATTTTAAATTAAATCATTTATCACCATGGTCTCAGATCTACTGTGAATTGAGAGATTACATAATTCAATATTTTTGTGTGCATTCATCTAAAGTGTGCTCAGTAAATTAGCAGCCATTTGAGTCAGAATATCTGCATTGATGGACAATACTTTTATTGTATTGACACACTTATTTAATCTATTGATTGCATTTATTATTTGTGAAGCAACTGAACAAATATATTTTAATTAATTAATTTGCCTGTATTAAGACACTTGAATACTAATGGTGATTCTAATGCCTCTACATATAACCTGAATGTATTTTGTGTCTGTGGCTTTCCATATAGTCCAATGTTATCACAAGTCTTGTCTAAAGAAGCATATTTATCAGACAGTTTTTTTCCCTTGACAGTTTTATAAATCAAGATCATGGTGAGAATAAAAGATAAGATTGTTGTAGTAAGTTTTTCCCGGC